>CALNHX010003204.1:0-155799 GCA_940337035.1 Agriotes lineatus | reverse complement strand
ATCAAAATTACTTTTCGATAAATAATAAAAAGTCTAAAGGCATAATTAACATTTTCTATTAGTTTTTCCAATTATAAATCTTTAAAGTCTGCACTTAAACGTATTTAAATTTTAAAATTAAGTCTTGGTTGTATAATTTAAAAAAATATTTTAAAAACTGAAAATTTAAATTTTGCGAAAATTAATGAAAAAAAGTTGTTTTTCGGTCTTGAGATTGCTCAGTTAGCTAAAACTAACACACGCTAAAAAAATTATTATATTAATCTTACTTAATTTCCGAAAAATAGCACTTTCTGGATTTTGACAATTTCGAAAAGCGCCATTTTCTAACTAAGTAAAAATCACTCGGTATATCTAATAGGGGCTAAATAAATTTTCAAACGAGCACAAATTATTGCCGTAAAAAGTTTTTAAACCTGATTTTTCATCATACTGCGAATTAAGGAAGTCTTTAAATACTTATGTTTGTTTTCACGCCAATAATAATCTAAAAATTTGTTTTATAAATCTTGGAAACCATTCCATTGTTGTTTATTTACATTGAATCAATTTAATACACTGCTACCTAAACTAGCTTTTATTATTCTTAATTTTATATCATATAATTGACAATATACTTTTTTGTATCTTCGAATAATAATTCTGATCTCTCTATGCACTTTTTTGGGTTAATTCACCATTCCCAACAAATTTCTCTATCCTAGTTTGACTTAAATTGTATACAACTTGAGGTACTCCTACATTATTATAACAACCTCTACTCTGCTATTTTTTATTTTGTGTCTCTTCTAAATTTAAGATTTGTGCTTTGCCCTCAAAATTTTGATATACCACAGTAATGATTGTTTTGTCTGTATTGGCTTTCACTATTTTCATTTGCTGTTTTAATCTTTCCACCTCGTCTTTCCACATTTATTCTATATGTTCCCATTTTCTTTTAAGCAATCTAATTTATAAATATCCTTCATATATTTTCCTACAATTTTATTTTGTTGTTCTTTCAGTTAATATTTCTACTTTGCAATTATCTAATATCTTACTAAGTTTGTTATACTTGAATTTGTAATCTCTACTTTTTTCTTCAAGTTTAGTTTTGAATCCTTGGTTTAACTCTGTATTTAATTGTTCCCTAATTTCTTTTGTGCCCTGTTATAATTGATCCTCTCTTTTGTATTTATGTCAGGTTTTAGGTATGACATTCCTTCTCTAAGATATCCCTCATTGCTGTGCTTTGTACTTTCGATCTAATTTGAACACCTTCCACTTTAATTAATATTGACTTTTAATAATAAAAAGTTACAGAATAAATACATATAGATAAGTTCCATTATCCTCACTTATATTATAGTTATTTGAAAATAAACAGGTTTAACATTTACCAAGCTGTTATTTATTTATACCGCTATGGATAATCACCAATCCTCATATGATTCAAAAATAATCACAAACAATTTCCCCCTTGATTCTACTTAAGACATAAATAAATATTATGATATATGAGAATGTATTAAAAGCTATTAAGTAATTGAAATGTTTCATTCTACCCACTGATGATTTATTGCCTATCTATAATTTTTAGCTTCACATTCTGATTTATTTCCATAGAAATATATGGCTCGTAATCGAAGTAAACATTGGCCATTTCATTTGACACCATATTCGGTTCATTGTTTACTGTGTTTCAGAGCATGAATAAGGTCCGTGTTCTGTGGCGTAGTAAACAAAGTCAGTGCATTTTGAGCAATCTTTGTCGTGTATTTCTTACTGCGTTTCAGAACAATGATGCACTGTGCAATGGTAAACAATGGCAATACCAGCGTACATAAATCAAACAAGTAGAGACACTCACTGTCGGTTCCTTTGATGTCAAAAAACCGATTTGGATGACCTTGAACGGCTCTTGGGGGTACTTTCCGATAGTACTAACAGATGGCGCCACTACTTTATCACATATGATTGGTAGCAGAGCCAGTAACTGGCTCTGATAGTCAAGCTTAGAAATACCCCCCAAGTCACTGTCCCAGGCACTCTAGACAGGTTTCAACATTTGGCATGAGTGTCTCTAGTTGTTTGATTTCTGTACGCTGACAATACCGACCGGGTGAACGATATTGTAATTTGTTGTGGCTACTTGACTGTATAGAAACTGCCACTTACTTATGTAGGTGAGAAAAACACTCTTTATAACATCTAACCGTTTTTCTTTGTATTGGCTAGAGTCGAAATACAGGTAGAATACCTCTTAGAGCTGTTTTCTACAGCATTGCCAAATTAGTTTTGGTTAATGTGTTTAGTGTATCAAGGAAGACAACTGACTAGAAATATGAATTTCAGTAACTCGCAAAATTAATTAATCCTACGTATTTCATATGGTATCATATTTAACAAGACTATCTACCACCCACAAACATATATTTTTACAGTCCCTGCTTTATCACGATTACTTAGCATTAGTGGGTGGACTTGGCTGAATTAATTAGACTTTTAAATATAGTGCTTTATTGTATTATACAATATAATGGTCATACGTATTATTAGTTGACCTTTATGAAATTATTCGCGGCCATCAATACTTACTTGCATTTAATATGCATCGATTGTTTTAAGTACTTTGTTGTGAAGGTTATTACTTATTACTATTGCAGTTCAAAAACAGGTACATTTGTAGGCATTCTATGTTCTACATATTTCAGTTTCTGCCCAGGAAACAATTATAGTCTTATAGTTATTCCGCATGGTAAAAATAGTATAATTAATAGAATATTGTCCAGCTGCAGTCATTATTTCGTTGTCGTTGCATCAACTCATTGGATATCGATGAATTGTCTATGAAAAAGGGGGTAATGTAGTTACATAAAATGATGAGTTATTGGAAATGCGAGTACATGTTGCATGTTAACGACTCATGCACAATAGGTTTGGAACAGTTTCCACCCGTGCCGTTAAATATCTGTTTTATTTACTTATACTATAGTTTAAAACACTACAGAATTAGTCATCTATCTAATAATTCATTATTTTGTGACGCCGCGCCACAGCTACAACAAGCAAGGTTTAGTTGCAGCAATTAAGCACATGTTTGAATTAACGTTAGATAAATATAGTAGGTTTCAAGTGCCAATAACTTATGTTATTATGTAAGGCCTGTAGGTAACTGGAGAGAAGAAGAAAAGGAGACAATGTATTTTAGGGCTTGAGTATTTTCAAGATGCTACATTAATCTCGATATTTCGTTCTTGTCCATTTAGGCCTTTTTTTTCAACCGACGGTGAACTCATTTCTGGGTTAGTCATCCAGGTTAGTCATTCAGGTTAGGCATCAGGAGTTTTGTATGTGTATGGCATTTTATTTTTACAAACATCAGCACCACTGCTGTTTTTATGTAATTATTTGTATCTACATTTCTTAGTCTGATTCTCTTGAGTACAATTTCATAAACTTCTACTTTACGTCTTTTATGGAACCTTGGAACAGCTCTAAAAATTGATTTCTCCTCTTCCCAATATGAATTATGCACACCATGTAATTTATACCTGGTGACCGGTTTCAAAACTGAAAATAGAAAGTTCTTAATTTTTAGTGAATAAATAATAGTTCTAGCTTAATCGAAGTCTAAGTACTTTTAGCCTCCCCCCCCCCCATAGTTTCAAGTTCTGATACAGGAAACCTTGTTTTTTAAATTAAATTAAATGTTTCTAGTAACTTCATGATATACCATGCTCTTGTTATGTTCGGTTTTGAAACCGACTATCCTGTATAAAGGAAATAGTGAAAACTCCTTAGGTTGATCACAGGAAGATAGAATGTGATAATGCAACAACGGTGGTTATGTTCAGAACGAGTGGAAGGGACTTTGTGGTATGATAACAACACAATTCAGGAGTATAGTTGCCCAAAATATAGATATAAGTGGAGGTGAACTATATATAAATCTACAATTTAAGAATTCAGTTACTTCTGTAACTTTGGTTATCTGAGAAATGTCTAATACTTCTGAGTTATTCCATCTATGGGATTGCCTAGATATACTACTAGTGGATACCATCGTTTTTGTTTTGTTGGTTGATATCTTCACGCTATAGCTTCTCGGTGTTATAGTAACATTATGGACTGTGGATTATCTTTGTATTTTTATACCAGTTGGAGTAGAATGGGAATGTCATCTATTATCTTTCTCTTCTGTTTGCATCTCATTTTTATTACTGTAGTAAGCATTCTAAATAGTCTTCCATTACAGTAGTCTCGAGAAACTTGATCTCCTCTTTACATATTAGACTCGTGCACCTCTTTCTTCATGATGTATATTATTTTCTAAATACTTTAGAGAATAATCGATATTTCTTGAAAAGGAATTTTTCTCGTATTGTTAGTCGTCCTCTTCTGCTTTGCGGTGTAGGGATGTGGAAATTGTCCTCTTCTTCGTATACTTCGCCAGGTTGGAGATGCCGCTATTGCTAAGAACATCCTTAATCGTTTCTTTCCATTTCGCATTTCGCTTAAGGCCTTCTCTTTCCTCTTTATTTTCCAAACGAGCTTTGGAAACCTTAATGAGTCCATTGTAGTACTGTATACAGATCATCGTACTTCTCCTTGCTCTATGGAATACGAGATAGGTAGGAAGTTTCTATTTCTTGTGATGTCTTTATTTATGATCGTGTCTAACCTAGTTTTGTTCTAAACTCTTCTTGAGTATATTGTCGCCATTGCATATATTTCTGTCGGGAGCTTAAACATCATGTTTCTAATCCATAAGTAATTGTAGGGACGAAAGAAGTTGTTTTGTACACTGCCATACTGATTGTTTACGTATTTATTTTCGATGGCTGCCACTGTAGTATTTATTTCCTCATCGAGTCTGCCATTTGTATAATTATTGAACCTAGATACCTCAAGTTTATAACTTCCTTTAATTTGCAGCCATTGTTATATATTGCGTGAGCTGTTGCTTCTTTCGAGTTGATCATGGTTTCCGTCTTCTTTCTGTATATTTTCATTCCTTTTTCTTCATTTATTGTTTTCAAATAATTAACCTCTGCTGTAATTCAAACCCTTGTTTTCCTGTGTGCATGTTTTTGTGATTTCGTCCAATATTATGACATATCTATTTATTTATTTGTCTATTTAGGATACAAACAGGATTACTCCCACTACAGTATCCACTCTTTTACAAACAAATATGCAGTAAATTAGTATACAAAAAAAGTAAATATAGACAATACTATAACACTAATGCATGTTAATTTATAAATTTAGTTTTTAGGAGTTTTTAAGGTTAGTTTGAGAAACAGTAAATAGGTCGATATCTAGACAATGAATATTTGACAATCTTGACATCCGACTTACGGGAGAATTCATAGAACATTTGGTGTTAGAAAACGTTATAGAAAACAAGTGAGTATTTCTTAATTCTCTTGCAGGAATATTAAGGTTTATAAGAGATAGTAGTGCAGGACAATACATTTTATCGTTAAGAAGTTTGTGCAAAGTTAAAATGTCAGTGATAACTCTTCTGTTCTCCAGAGATACAATGTTGAATCTCCTGCAAATAGGAGAGTAATCACTGTTAATGATATTGATTTTTTCTTTGTACCCAAGACATTTCAAAAATTTATTTTGTATTGCTTCTAATCTATCTATATAAACGTTGCTTTGAGGATTCCAAATGCAAGACGCAAAGTTAAGTTTACTGAACACAAATGCATAATAGAGAACCAACATAGTTTCGTCGTTTTTGAAATATATCGCTTGCCTGTTAATAAAACCAAGTGACCTAGCGCAGCTTTTAGTCACAGAATTTATGTGAGCATCAAAAATCAGCTTCGCATCGAATATTACTTCGAGATCTCTTATTTCTGAAACCTTTTTTAAATTTGTGTTATTTAAAACATATAAGTACAAGAACAAAATACTTCCCGCACTGGCATATTTCTTTGAACATCTAAACTGTCATGATTCTTCATTAGCTGTTCTAAATATGATTTGTGAATTTCGGTATACAATTCTGATTGCCCAACGTTGACGTGTTGTAACTCTTGGACTTTAATATTTTATTTTTTTGTTATTCTGTAAAATACTTATTTCATACCTAGAAAACAGAGGTGTGGTTTATGTTGGTAATCAATGATTTTCGCCGAAATCTTCTTGATGGGGTGAATACTGCATTCTGGGTATATTTCTTCATTTTGAGACTACATTGAGGTGCTACAATTGGATTCTTAATCCTGCATCTACTATTCTAGAATACAGTCTTCCTGAGACATTCAGAAAGAAAATACCTTTTTATTTGTTGCAGTATTTCATACCTCCTCTTTAATATATCGAAATAATTACTGCATTTTCACAACCTTTTGGAATTCATTTTGTTCTTTATGAGTATTTTTATCAAATGCTGTCTTTCCTCTTTTTCCAGGTACTTAATAAATTCCGGGGTAATGTCATTACCTCCGGTGGTTTTCCCGATTTTGGCCTCCTTATGGCTGTTTAGAATTCTTTTATTTTAACGTCGGATTTCATTAGTGCCTACTGCCCTGTTTTCTTTTACGATTTGTTGTTAACGTTTGTTCGCATTAAGCAAATTATGAAGATATTCTCTCCACGTGTCGAAAATTTTACCTTAATTTGCCAGAAGCACCTTCAGAATTTATAAATTCAAGCTTCAGATTTTCTTAGGTCCTTTAATGTTTTGTAAAATAGTTTTTGTTTATATCTACTGTTTTTTTCCATATTGTTTCGAAATGTTTCCCACGGTAGGCTTTTGATAGTATCAACTACTTCTCTGACTTTAGTTCTTATGATTTACAATGTTGGCATCTACCTTTGACTAGGTGTTAAGATACTTCTTCTATCTCTTCTTCTTTTTTTGTACTGCTCTTTTCAGTCCTTGGGACCAACATATTGGTCTCTTCTTATTTGTTTCTGTTCCTCTTGTACCACATACTTTGGTGGCTGCTCCTGTAATTATTCTTTTGAATGTGCTCCAGTCTCAAAGTTCTTTCAATTTTTTAACTGTTCATTGCTATATTTTAGTTTTAATAGTTTTGAGAATTAAATTTTGCTAGTTATTACATTTTCCAATTACATTTAATTCATTACTTATTACTGCCGTCAACACTAGGATATGTACGAAGTTGCTAAGTAGTAAGTGATACAATTTCTTGCCCTGGATATTATTATTACCTTCGTAGTAAAGTTGCCGTTCCATATAGATATGAATAAAGGCCGTTAAGGCTGGTTTTTGTATAGCACCTTCTTGTAAACGACCAGCATTATCGGCAAGTCACTATGCACTTAATACAATACTGTTAAAAATACGCCCGCCAGCGAAGCTGGAGGGGGTATTTTCTAAACATTCCAGCGTGAGTGCAATCTGGTGAGCATTATCGAAGCAAGGAACTATGCACGCAATATATTTTGCGTGACTATTGCTTGAATCGATTAAAAAAACTAACGAATCATCATTTTAATGAGTAAGGTGGAGTATTACCGATAAGTTGTTATATAACAATAATTATCGACGCAAGCCATTTTTGATTGGTTGAAAGTTTAAAAAGCGAGTGCCATCATTGGTAAAATGACATCGTTCGACAGATGTATGCAATAGTCAAATGAATGTTTGTATTTTTACTATAAACTTTAGCATCTATGTATGTTTCCTATTTTGTAGTGTGTCCTGACGGTGAAATCCAAAATGTCGACAGCAGATGTGAGCCGACTTGTCCAGGGCAGGGCGTCGCAAGGTATCAATGTTCCACAAAGACGTCTTGCATTTGTAAACCAGGGTTATTGAGAGACCTAGCTTCAGGAGTTTGCGTTACTGCTAAAGGGTGTCCGCCAGGTACTATTAACTCATCGCAGAGCAATCTTCAATTTCAGTGATGCAATTAATATTTTTTATTCGCTTTTTAGTATGTGATCTAACCGAGGAGTGGTGTCAATGTGCCGACCCCCCTAGTTGTCGAAGAACCTGCCAAAATCGGTTCAAGGATCCACGTCCATGTACAGAACCCTGTAAACCTGGTTGCGTTTGCAAGTTAGGGTACATATGGGACGAGTATTGCAAACACTGTGTACTTGAGAAGGATTGTCCTCAAGGTATAATGCTTCTTCATTTTCCTGTTCTTCCTCTTCATCTTAATAAAATGCATGTGTGTAAATTTAGAATGTGGGGAGAACGAAGAATGGCAGCGATGCAGCGATATAAAATGTAGGAAGACCTGTAAAAACCTAAACGAAACTATCAGTTGCAAGAAGGTGTGCACCCCAGGCTGCTCATGTATCAAGAATTACGTTTACGATGAAATTCAGCAGAAATGCGTGCGCAAAGAACAGTGCGCTCAGGGTAATATAAACAAATATTAGCGTCTACCAACGGTTTTACATCGGTTGCATTTTTAGAGTGTTCCAGTACCGAGGTATGGAAGATATGTAGTGACGTTGGGTGCAGAGAGACCTGCCAGAGGCGGCAACCCAGGATCTGTGGCGATTGCAAACCTGGCTGTTCCTGCATAGATGGGTACATATGGGACGAAGCTACTAAGGTTTGCGTACCCAGATGGCTGTGCTCGGAAAGTAAGTTTAATTTTTGCAATGAAATATATTTTAAAGAAAGCATGCTTAATAAGGAAATCGTTTAAAGTGACTAGTCAATAATAGTAAACCTATTATTTATTTCTACATTTTGTGGTCACCCCGTAAATATGTTTATTGAATAGCAAGCTACCTAGAGTCATATCATCCAAATTTAAACACATTAGCAAAGTAAGTCATATGTGGTCAAGGTATCAAAACCAAAATATAAATTATGGTCTGCTTACTCTTAACTGGCCAGTTAACTGCTAGCAAGCTTCGTACAACAAAAGAGCAGAAGTGAGGTCTGTTGAGACAAACAACGTAATAAATTTAGAGGTAGGTGATGCAAACTTCTATTTACCACGAGCGACTTCTAATTGCCAGCATTTCACCAATAGCGCGTGAAACTTTCTTAACTACTTTGACAGCTGTTATTGGCCAAAAGTTTGTGTTTGTTTATAATTTGCCCACTGTTTGTCAACGAAATTGCTGTATTAACTACTAATGAGAATACGTAAACAGACCTGTACGGGCTAGGAAACTAATTAAATTGGACCGATCCTGGTAATTAATTTGAAAGATTAGTTGTGTCCGTAAACTGAGTAGATTTCGAAGCTGTCATAGTCATGATAATTTAAAGACTAGAGAACTACAAGGGCTCTTCTGTTAATTGCTACTAGCAGGGAAATACATGCTAATACAAGCAAAAATATTTATAAATTGTATTTTTCATTCTTTTAACAGTTTCCACATGCAACATTAAAAAGGGATTGAATCATATAGAGAGTCAAATTTCTGATTATATAATGTGTTTTTATCCACTAAACAATATGAAACTACCGTTTTTCCGGCAATGATTTTCTAGGTTCATTAAAGAAGTGTAATATATGACCAAAGTAATCAAGTAAGTGGTAGCTTTTGGTGACCATATTCGTTCATTATCCACAGTTACCTACTCATTTACTGAATTTAAACGTTCACGGTGTATCAAGATCTGGACGACTTCCAGTAGCTCATTGTGTGGAAAACGTTAGTGCTTTGGAAATCGAAAATAGACATTCCATTGACTTGTAAAGGAAGAATAACCCTGGTTGGGTATTGAACGGAAACTGAAAATATTATCGTCTTAACCTGTACACATGGTGGTGCAATAGCAAGTAGCAGAAGCTACTAAACGTAACGAGGGAGAGGGAAAAGGTGAAATATAAAAACTATTATAATACAAAGATCTTCAAAATTAAACAGGATGGAAATGAAACCAACGTTAATAAATTAGTTTAATTACTTAGAGACGAAAATAACATCAAATGAAGGCGCCACAACGACCAGGATTTTTAAATGCAACATGTTAGAGACAAGACAACGCGTAAGGTTAAAAATAAAATAGAAATATAATCAACGGTGGCCATTTGAAATATTGGAGGTCCCAGGTGACCTGGAAAGCTTAAAATGTTGATGAAATGTTTGTAAAACTTTGCAATCACTGAAACCTAATCGCGTGATATAGCAACTCATGTAAATCAATAAATTGCGTCGCAATAGTCATCAATAAAAAATCAAATAAACTTTGTGGTAATTAACCTAAATGTAGCCCAAGTGTACGCCTCAACCTTTTAATCTTCCACGGAATGCTGGATGACACTGCCAGGAAATCTTCTAACACAGAACTTCTTCTGATCATAGGAGACGTCAATGAAAAAAATTGATTTACTGCTGCAGACAGTCAATTACCATCAGAAGCAGATAGAATTTTGCTAGTAATTTGCCCATTTACAGCATCACAAACGAAAACTATACACCTAGACATCGCCCGATGGAACAACAACTCGATTCAAATCATCGACTATGTCTTAATGAGAAATAAGTAGAGGGGTTCAGAAATGACAATAACGCACTCTCAAAGCTATTCCGCAAGCTTCAATACCTATCGCAAAAAAGATAAAACACTGCAAAAGGTGGCATTTTGCCAGAAATCTACACTACAGGATATTGAAACTCACACCGCACAGGATACAACAATCTAACTCTAAATCAATGCTCAATGATAGATTCGATCATAGATATTAGAATATATAAAAATGCATTCACAAATATAGGGTGGGCTAACAAAGAATTGAACACGACTGCACCATCTACGATTTTCAGACGACATTGTACTCTTTGGGAAAACAAAAGAGGGATTCTTCTTCTTCTTCTTCGTACGTTAGGTCAAAGGCCTGTGTTTACTGATACAAGTTATTCTTTGGACGTTGACGTCCAACAATCACGCCAATTTTTCGGCGGTCTACCTGGTAGTCTAATTACATGCGGCTTTAAGATGCTGACAGCTTTTGCTAATCTATCATGATCCATCCGTTGTACATGATCGTTCCACATTCGTTTTCTCTGCCTGGTCCATCTAACTATATCCTCCGTGTAGCATCTACGTCGTATCTCATCATTTCTTATGATATCTGGCCTCGTTTTCCCAGTAATGTTCCGAAGTATGAAAATCTCTAAAATTGCTATACAATATAAAAAACAACACAAATTTTAAAGGAGGTGTAATGAATGATCAGTGCGATAACAAAAGAAACTAAAATGATTTATTATTATACAAGACAGTATGGCAACGTGCTTTTTCTACTTCGGAAAGTTAAAAAACAAGAAAAAACATTTGCAAAAACAATATTACAAAGTTCTGAACGAAAAAAGCACATCCAAAAGATCGTTAACGACAAAAACAATGTCCACACGTTACGGACAAGAAAAAACGAAGCCCCAGGTTGGACGCCAAACTTGTTACCGCAAAAACACGACTTTAGGACATAATCGGGAAATATACCTAGAATACGCGGCCCTAGCTCTGTTTCGATGACATTAACAAAAGGTGCTCCAGCTAGAAAAATTCATTCGCGAGAACGGGTTATTTACGACCTTTGCGTTAGGGCTGTACTCCGGTAACGAGAGGTAAAAGATGTTCAATAACTGAAGCGCCACCACATTCGGAATAGATCGGGATAGCAAAATCAACACAGGTAAACGCACTCTTGAATGTGACAAATGAAAAGCATAAATACAAGATTATCATAAAGTAAGGGATATAGTTTAGCTTCTTATATGTATATCTTTAACAAATTAAGCTAATAACAAGAAGTAAACAAAATTTAATTGCTTAAATAACGGAATTTTGTATGGCCAAAACTAGTTATTGCAAATTTTGAATATGACCTCCATTTTGTTGGTGTAAGATTACATCTAAATTTTACATCATTATGTAACATTTCTGGTTGAATTGCACCCTTTTGCCCCCTAATTTCGTTTTTTAATTCTTGCAGCGTTGTTGGCCGTGTTCTAAACACCTTTTTTTTAAATAACTCCACAGCCTGTAATCCGCTTGATTAAGATCAGGTGATCTTGGTGTCCATAAATTCACAAAATGTCTGATTAAAATTGAGATGATTTCTTTTTCACATCTGTGTCAATAGTTGTCATGACAACACTTTCGTTTTCCACAGATACAATGCAATCCCATTATTTAAGCAATTAGATTTCGTTTACTTTTTGTTGTCGGCTTGATTTGTTAAAATTATATAATAATTTAAAGTATACCCCTAACTGTATAATAACCCCATACTTAACAATAACTCTATTAAAATAATAAAATTGGTAAATGACAATGAACAAGATTTAGAAAAAGGATAACAACACCGACTTGGGGTTAGTAATGGTTAAGTTAAATTACGTAACGTCTTAACTTAGTTAAAAGCAGTAAACTTGACTGCAAATACATAATGTGGCTCAAAAACCAAACTGCCACAACGTTACATTAAACTGTAACAAGAAAATATGACGGCAATTCATTAAATTTGGCAAACTAAGAATTCTGACAATAAATGTAATAAATGCAACATTACGCAAAATTGTTCAACACTTTTGGACGGGATGTTGAGTTCACTGTACGCTATACACAATAAATTTAATACATCAATATGGTACCTGAAGGAGATTAGTTCACTGCATTCACGGGCGGCATTGTAAATGATCGCCTCTTAAACCAAACTACCCCAAGATGCCTGAAGAACACGACCGGGAGACCACAGGGTGTTCGCGGGATGCGGGAATAAGGCCTCGATTATGTTTGCCACAGCCGGGGTTGGCAAGAACGATATCTTCAGAACGGGTGACGACGTACGGAACTTCCAATACAGGAACACGGGGCGAAACCCTCAACGTGCGAGGTACAACCCAACGTCTTATTTAAGATAGTGCCGGTTTAAGAGTCCGCTAAATAATCCGCAGTAGCGACAATTAAGGGTCTCGCAACCCCCACGGTAATAGACTCGGACCACACTAACTTGCTTGCTTCACTTGAACCCCCAGCAGCTAATAGTCACACCACAACGAACGACACAAACGAAACAGTTCTATTTCTTCGAAAGGCACTCAAAAACTTGACGAAAGCACATAAGTAATTCGGAAAGCGGAAGCGGGAATATACTTTCCTCACAAAGCCACCCCGCGGCCGCATAAAGCAAGGGGGGGGGGCGAACTCGGCACACGTGCTTTGTAGCTCAGAGACGAGCGGTAATTGAATTCAAGAGATGCGGGCAGCCCAACAGCGGCTGCAGCGTTCTAAAATGCATTTCTTTTTAGCTTATGCGAAATCAGCAGCTGTCCTACAAGCTGATGTCATTTCTGACCAAGCGATTCGAACGAGCTCGGGAAAGTTGTAGGCCTATCTGTATAACAAGAAATACTGAGAAGGCGACGTTAAGGCACAAAGCATATGGGAATAGATTGCGTCATCCCAAACGAAAAATTGTATCTTGATGAATATAAATGAATCTGCATAGTGTTAATACACGAGTTAAGCGGAAAGAAGGTTCGTGCAGAATCAAGATTTGAGTTTATCATTGAACTACGAACTTAACTTACGTGAATCGGAAAAATGCGAAGATTTGGACTAAATATACGGAAAATATTAGCTTTGGGAAATTGTTCTAATAAAATATTAGGGACGCCTCGATATACAAATGGTGGAAAATGGCTGATCAAGAACTCAATGGACTTTGAACACAGATCAAAACAAATGCAGGAAGCAAATCGGAACTGAAGAAAGCGCAAACGAAACATACAACACAGTCACGCATAACAACTACATCACGGCAAACCGTACCGAAATAGAGAGACCAAGCTAACGAACCAAGATACCTGCTCTGTAAAGGCAAGAACCTAACAAACCCTTTGGACCACCACGTATGTCCATAAAGACTAGTACACAAAAAAAGTCACTTCAAAACCAAATAGAAATATGGCGAAGCGAAGCTAAAATATCTACAAGAAACTGGATAATACAAAAGCAGATGGACGTACCAGGACACATAATCTATCTAATTTACAACCTGTACCTCTCCAACACAGCCTATGTGATAACAGAAAATAGCATGTCTAATTATTTCGAAGTGGGAAAGGGAGTGAGGCAAAGATGTATCCTGTATTCACTACTATTTAACTTAGACGGAGAGTGGATAATCAAGACAGCGACCGAGAACTGAGCGAGAAGAGAAAAAATAAAGTGGTATATCTGAATGCGAAGGACAGATTAAATATTTTTTACGGCCAGACGCACAAAAAAGATAACTAAAAATATGTACTACCAAACATATACTACTGATGCTCGAAAGAACAATAATAGCATTTTAGGGCGACGTTATCCGAAAAGATTGCGTCGAATACCTTACAATCCAACGCAAAGTGGATAGCAAGCGAGAAAAGACACGCTCCCCAACAAGTGGCCAACTACGACGAAGAAGAAAATATGAAAAACTAGACGAGCGCAAGCAAGGAAGAGTGAGATATGCATGCAGAACGATAGAGCAGTAAATATAAAAAAGCCAAAGTATCACTAGGATTTATTTTAATCGGCACTGAAGAACGTCGAAATCGTCATTAAAATACCAAAAATAAGCAGTGACGTAATTCATTGTTTTACGGTTCTTCGACGCTGGCGAAGTGACAGATGGGCGAGAATGTCAACGTGACCAACAAAAGTTGATATTTAATTTTAATTTTGCGATTTTCGATTTCAAAAAACGTTATTTGCACCTCCACACTCGGGTTCCTATTTATCGCTCATGTGGTTTATTAACTAAATCTCACATTTGTGATAATGGCGGCTTTATTAGAGTATTTTGGGTTTTATCGCTACTTGTAGTGGAATTGGCTATTTCGTCGCCAGTTTAGGTGTAATTGCTGTGTGCTCTGTTTTACGCTATTGGGATACTGAAGTCGGCTGGCTTACATGCCAGCGCGTTCGCATCTCCAGTAAGAGGCCTAACATACAGAGCGAGCACATCGTTAAGTGCTGCTAACCTGGCTTATTGTTATCGTGCTTGAAGGGTGCTAAACTGTCGACGCTCGAACGCAACGGACGTGTGGTGCTGCAGTAGAATGTTTGACATAAAATAGGCGAATACCTTGAACATCGTTATTCCTTATTAAAGATGCTATCCCTGATTATGGTTGAATACCGGATTAACATCTAATTCTCCAAAGTATCTCAAACTAACTGTATCTACAGTGACGTCACTTAGGGTATTGTTACGGTGCTTTTTTCACATTTTAAATATTCACAGCGGTTTGCTTGTTTTCTTTTCTTGTACTGTAAGGCAACTTACAGGAAGCTTCTCAGGTATTCTAACGAATAGTCTCTCTTTGTAGAAGGTCGCTGAGCGCACTGTTTGCATAAGCTGACTGAAACCCGTTCCGCAATTTAAGGTTCTATGGGTCATTTAATACAATACTATACGTGAAACCTAGAACATTCATTGCAAGCTATTATACAGCTACAATTCTATTGTTATCGAATTCATCCTTCTCGAGTGTAATTAGCTGTAGCCCAAATATATGTGCAGGGTAAATTGAATTCTCGAATGTTTAAACATTGCCATCTTCTTACAATAATTGGCGCTGTAATGCAGGGCAGCTGTCTGTTTGGTATAAACATTTCTAACGTCGTAATTACCGTTTAGCCCTTTAATACCTTTGTATATAAATAAATATTATTATTATAATTTAAAAAAAATAATAAGTAGGAAATAGAAGTACTTGCATCTATTTGTGATCTTTGTGAGAAGAATTATTTTAAAAAGTTGTGGGAAAATTTAAATATTTTATTGTTGCTGCTGGATGCAATTGAATAAATAACATAAGAACTGTCTTTGACACTCTTTGCTATACAATTTT
The DNA here is from genome assembly GCA_940337035.1 of Agriotes lineatus. Taxonomy (NCBI): domain Eukaryota; kingdom Metazoa; phylum Arthropoda; class Insecta; order Coleoptera; family Elateridae; genus Agriotes; species Agriotes lineatus. The sequence continues at coordinate 140,004 of CALNHX010003204.1, read as the reverse complement.
TTAAGTTATATAGCATAAAACAACTGCGTTATAATTTTGTTTAAGAAACAAACATCACGTTACCTGCTGTCGGTACAATTGCCATAACAACCACATTAACTGTACTTTTAATATTTAAAATACACTATTCAAACGTTGTTTATTGACTCGTGATATAATCTAGCCGAATGCAACTCGTGTCTTCTTGATTATCAAATCATTTCTGTTTCTACTCGATATATTGTTTTAGGCAATCACGCGAGTCCTTCGGACTCGCTTGATTGCCAAAAAATATATCTCGTGTAAACAGAAATGATTATTTGGTAATCAAGAACTCACTAGTTGCATTATATATGATAATATATAATAGTGCATTGCAAGTTAAGGAACCCCATCTTCATTGTATAATCTAACACAAGTAATATAATTAAGTATTGCAACATTTAATTTTTAATTCGACCACGTTTTATTTAAATATTCATTAGAAATTAAATATTCGCTTAACCAATCATTGAAAATTCTTTGTGAAATAATTGTTTATTCAGTTTGGATTCCTAACATGTATTAATCAATTCATCAAATATTTATACCTTTTTTGTTTTAATAACAAATCCATGTTTTAGCCTGCGGAGCACATGAGGAATGGTGCGACTACGTTCCAGACGACACCCCTACGTGCCAATCGTTATTGGAGCCCACATGTAGCCGGTGCAATAAGCCTACTTTGGTAGGTCTCAGACCGGGATGTATCTGTGAGAAGGGGTACCTATTTGATGAAGTTTCCCAAAGATGTATCACCATCGACGAGTGCTTCAAGCATGATTCTGATTCAACAACGACGGATGCTCCCACTGATACTACCGAAACCACTGAGCAGACCACCTCCATTAGTAGCACTGTGGAATCTACTACGGGATCCCATGGTAGCAGTGTTGCAAGCACCAAAGCACCCGATGGCTCTACCACCGCTAGTGGAGCTACTACTGCTAGTAGCGCCACTACTGCTAGTAGCGCCACTACTGCTAGTAGCGCCACTCCTGCTAGTTCTAGCACCAGTGGGGGCAGCACTGAGAAATCAACAAGTAGTGGTAGTACCCATCCATCCAGCTCTGGATCTTCAGCAGCTTCTAGTGCTTCGACGGCCAGTGCTGCAAGTTCTGTAGGTAGTTCATCTGCAGCGACCAGTACTACTGCTAAGCAGTGATAGTAAGTCTGGACGCATTTTAAAGCAAAACTCTTTAGTTTTACATAGAGAACTTGAAGACAGGTGTGAACCAGTTTAAATCTAAGAGGTTTCGAAGTATAAGTAACGTTTATAAAATTATATTACTTAATATACTAGTTTTTAGGAATTTTCCTTGGGATAGTTCTTGTAGATTTACTTAGTCACTTAGAAAATAACATACAGTATAAATGAAATGCGTCAAGGATCATAAACCATATAATTCGCTATTTTATGTAGTGTGTACCAAATTTAATTTGTAATAATAAAACCTTTAAAGAGCATATTGGTCATTCATTACAAATCTATACTTCTAGTATGGATTTCTATCTAAAATACTAGAATCTGATTAATTTGCTACGCTTATACAGCGTCACGCTTTTTATCTTTTTTAGACACCCTGCTTACTTATTTATGCGCTTTAGATACTCCTGTACGAACTCTGCCATTTTGAAATCGTAAATTTATTTTGTTGGTTTTTGAAGCGCCGACTTCGGAATATCGATCCGTTGTCATGCGTTTGCCGCTACACCAGGAATACGTTTTTTTGAAGAATTTGTGGTCGACCTTATCGGTTGCTTATTAGTGATTTGCTTGGACGAAATTAGTGTCGTTTTTGTGTTCATCTGCGTACCGCGGATATATATAGGTCGTACTTTATTGAGTTTTGTTTGACCAAAGCGCTAGTCGCGGATTCAAACAGCGCGGCGGTTTAAATTGTTAATATCTGAGCGCTTTCTATTTTTAATTCTTAGTTGCAATTTTGTACTCGTACTTTTAGTTTTTAATTTTTAGGAGTAGATCTTGACACCCTGAAATTTGGGATCTCTTAGCTGGTATGATCTGCCGAATTATCAGTTCCGTACTGGTTGCCAAGAGTCCCAGTTCTGACGCCGCTACGAATTTTTCGAGATTACAATTTTCCGCTGCATTTTGCTTCGTCAACGCCGCCTTGCGATTCTGGGAGTATTAACGCATGATCTCCTATCGAGCAAGGTAAATAAATTTGTTCTCGCTGTGAAAACTTCAAGTCTCCGACTGATTTGGCATGACTTTTGAGTTATCGAGATATCACTGGTATATTTATTATTAGATCACTTTCAACGTTTACGTATGTGGTGGCAGGCTATAAGTTGCTTGCCTGAAATATCGCCGTTAAGCCGTATTAGCATATTTTGCTTACTTTCTAGCGTTAACATTGAAATTTGAGATGCTACGAATTGTGTTTTTGTGGTATAACCGCGAACTGGTATATTAATATCCCATATTGGACTTGTTTCCTACTTGCTTTTAACTGGCATACTTTCTTTACGTGTTTGCTACTCCTCTATAATTTGTGACAGCAATTGAGTGCACCGCGTTTTTACCTTTCGATTCATGCTATAAACTAGCTCTTGGAAGCTATACGAGTGCTGATACTGACATTATCTAAACTCCTGTATTGTCTGTATTATCGTTAACTACTATAAACCTTGTTCATTCTTATTAATATTTTGTGTATGGCTAATGCAAGCTATTAAGGTATTGTTTCCTTCTGAAGTCTGTTTCAGATCGAAGTCTGTTTCAGGTCGTCGGCTACGCATACTACCTTAGTGAGTTTAAGAGTTCTCGGAAGCTTATGGATATATCGGTTGTACAAAAACTCCTTGGTGCCCCATAGTAGTGTTAAATATAATTTACTATTAATGAAAACATAAAAACAGCACGCCATCGTCACTGTACTGAGTCTGTACTGGCACTGAGTCTTGCTTAGTATTTGCAACACGCACTAATAAAAATGACTAGGGTAATCTGATCAAACTATATCCAATTGTGTAGTGCGAGCAGCTAGCAAAATTATTATATTACAGCTCTCTACATTGTATCGTAGATTCTCTATGAGTAAGAACAAGAAGGGAAAGTACAATATATAGATAAGAAAAATAGCAGGCAAGGCAAGACAGGACTGAATAAGAAACCAAACATTTGGGGAAAGCTAATTAATCTACTCAAACAACAAATACAAGATGTCCAGTTTAGATGGTATAGTATTCTAACCAAAAATTGGAAAGCTATTTAAAATCCAGTACACCATGAAAAGAGTAAGTCATGTCTAAGTTGGTTTCATACAATCAGTAAATAATATTCTAATGTCAATCAGCTTTCAAGTAATGACAGTTCATCTGCAAATTGTACATCTAACAGTTTTATAAAGGCATTGTAACATTGTGCATGATTTAAGTAGGTACTAGTTGAGTTTTTAAAACCGTATAGTAACATAGAAAATGTTGATAAACGTATATGTCTTTCAAACTTCCCAATGCATCTGTCACATTTGAGGGTTATTATCGAAGTGTCATTGAATGACAATTAAACAGTAATTTTATAAATTAAATTACGAAGTGACTTACTGTTATCAATGCTGGCCTGATTTTAAATCACTTTCCAATTTTTGGTTGGAATACTATACAGACATTATCAAAGACTAGAAGATTAGAAAACATTGGAAGAAAGAATAAAAAATTCTGAGCATTAAAAAAATCCTTGAAGCCAGGTTAATAATATGTATAATACGCGACATATTTAAGCTGCAAGTATAGTTTTGAAAGGTAGGACACAACGTAATTATAATTGCATTGATATAGAACGAAGAACCATTTATTGAATTCTTCACTACATCACTACATTACAAAATAATTTTTAGTTTAAAGAAACTCGTACACTAGACTTTAGAATTTAAATAACTTCCGTATTACAGTGAGACAACGTGAGTGCTTAAAAAACTTATATTCTGATCACTCTCTTGCTTGAAGAAATGCTTCAAGCAGGAACAATGCACGCGTTTAAAACTATTTGCAAATCTAACTTGAACTAGGAATATTTCCTTCCGAAGAGCCACAAGGAAGCCGAGCAGCAACCGTTCAATACATTGCGAGGATATTTTAACCTTATTTGTCACCCTTTACTCCAGACGAATATAAATAAGTGCAAATCTGGCTGTGAACACAATTAGAGGTGCCGCTACCAATACATCCAATAAAAACGTAGAACAAGAATGTGATTGCCAGGAAACCAAATCCAGTTCTATCGCAGGTTAACTATACTACCGGTAAGATTACTAAATGACTTCTAGGTGCTGCATTAATTACTAAAATCTACAAAAAGTGCCAGAGGCTAATGATCCGAATAGTTGTAATTGTGAAACCATGAAAATAGCAGTCAGCCCGTTTAGGGTAATTAAATGTTTAAAACACAAGGTAATATAGAAATATACATTTCTAGAAGTTAAATACATGCCCTGCATATTTTAAAGTTTTCAACGCCTTTTTAAACCATAGTAAAGGGAATGTTACGGTATTTATGTAATTTTCTATGTATTAGAACATGCAATAAAGAAATCCACTGGTACTAATTGAAATGTTGTGGTAATTAACATTTTTTATAATATAAACAAGCAAGTAAACAGCATCCGGGATTGGACCGTGCCATGATTGAGATCGAAGAACTCAACATGGAAACTTCCATCATCTGCAAATCCCCATTCTTCTTTAGCAGAAAGATTCGCAAAGCCATTGAGATTTACAAACACCCTAACAATCTCAATCGGGACGAAGGCTTTCCCCTTCCTTCTATGTGGAAAGCGCTAATTCCTAAGTCACGCCCACCGCCACTGAATCGCGACGGCATTTGCTGAACCGCGACGGCACTTGCCTATAAATTCTCGCCTTTCTGCTTCCGATAGTTAGTCGAGTTTCGCCTCTGACGTGGTTCACACGTTGAGTTACCGTGTTCTTCTATCCCTCCCCTTGCAAAGAGTTTCGCCTCCGGCGTGATTAACACCTTGAGTTACCGTGCTCTTTTTCTTTTTCTTCCTGATAAAGCCTCTTACGAAATTGGGCGAAAGGTTGAGTTCTTCGATCTCAATCATGACACGGTCCAATCCCGGAAGTCGTTTGTTACTTAATGACAATGGCCGTGAAAGCCTCCGAAATCAAGTAAACAGCAAAGCATATCCAATAGCTTTATTCAGCTGAATTAGTATTTATTTGAATTATTACAATCAATATTGGAAACGTTGACTAATAACAAAAGAGTTTGTCTAGGAGAAGCAACTAAGTCAGCAAAGTTTGTCGTACTTTTTGATGAACATCAGCTTGGCTGAAATGTATAAACCGTTACTAAAAGCTTTCAGCTTGAAGATGTCTTTACATTTTTACTTCCTTTTACGATAAAGGAAGTATTGGATTCACCCCAAAAATTCGAAATTGAGTTTTCAACAGATCTTCACGTTTTAGAGTCCCCTGATCCCAAAAAACATATTTTTTTTCATTGGTCTGTGTGTCTGTCTGTCTGTCTGTGTGTCTGTCTGTGTGTCTGTCTGTGTGTCTGTCTGTGAACAGAATATCTCAAAAACGAAAAGAGGTATGGCGTTGAAACTTCATATATAAGTTTTGTGTACTATGTAGATGAGACAGCAAGCTTTTTAAAAAAATCGCATAACCGGAAGTAGGTGTTTACTCTTGTGATTTTTTAGTTTTTTTCGATTTTTTCAAAAACGGCTCTAACGATTTTTTTCAAACATTACATTTTTATTACATTTTTAATGTGCATTAACGTGAGATAAGTGATATTCCAGTTGAATACTTCTAAAGTGGGTTTCTTTTGTTTTTTTTCTATTTTTTTTATTAACTCCTATTTTAAATAGAACACCCGGTATATTATTACATTTTTGAATTCTGCTTAAGATTTTAGGGAAAATTTGTCTCTTCAACCAACGCTCTATTTTGTATCGTTTTTGTAGAATTCGTTATTTTTGAAAATTTTTGACAAATGCTTAGAAATTAAAAATCTAATTTTTGGCTAATTATAAGATCACTGTAAAAGGAAGTTGTGTGAGTGTATCACACCAGATTTTTTATAATATGTTACAATTATATAAAAACATCTATAGTATTCGCTGTAAGTAATGATCTTCAGTTCCTGAATTTTTAATGGTGTGAAAATATAAAATCCATCAAACGCCCTGTTAGAAATAGGTATTACACGCTATACATTCGAGTAGTAGTTGCTCTTTTTGTAGCTATTTATTGTCTACCGTGACGCAGCATAAAAATTCTAAAAAAATGATTTCCTTACATGGTCCTCTCCACTTCATAATACAACGACAGGTCTGTGTGTTATGTAGCGTTCTTGGCCGAATAGTAATCTAAATAAAAGTCAGATTCCCTCTGGCAGCATTTGTTTGAAGCCTACCGACTGCAATGTTCTTTGCTTTTGGAAATTCATGTAAATTACATTAGCAGAGAAACTGACTAACGCTATGACAGAAAAGGTGTTTCGTTTACTCCGTATGACCTAGTTTAGAAGCTAGTCACAGCGCCAGCAATGAGTGGAGTTTCTGCGCTTGTTGGGTAACTTCAAGCGAAGAGAAGCTCTGAAATAGCTGTACTACAGAGGTACCGGAGTCCAGCAGTTATTGCAGTTTGGCACATACAGCACAACGAAAACATCGCCGTGGAGAGCTGTAGAAGTCCAGGTATTGCGCAAGGGGCATTCGTTGTTCATCACTGCAGGCGGCTAAAGAAGTCGTTGAAGCAGCTGTCAGAACGATTTAATATTACTGTTTGACGTGCCAGAGTGGTGACGTATGCGCTGTGAACATGTAGCAAAAAGCAGTTATAAAAACAGCTGTCGGCTGTATCGTTTAATCTGTGTCAATACAACTGCGTTGTAAACACAGCTTTATTGTTAAAATAAGTGTGAAACAGAAACATGTATTCGCTTTGTGAATTAATATTTAGGTTTATTATTACTTTCCGTTGCTTATTTGTGTGTGAACAAGTTGGATCTTCAATTGAATACATTTTTGAGGCCAATATTTTCAGCTTAGTACAAGTCAATTTCAGGTTTATTTTAACAGGGGATTTTCGTTAACCACGACTGGGGTAAATAAATTAAGGGACATCTCACTATAATTGGACTAGCTGGCAATAAGAGAAATTTAAACCTGTTAATAAAAACGTAGCGGCCTAGGAGTCCCCATGCTGCACAACTAATGGGTTAACCTCTGATTTAATGCAATTACAGATAGGGTTGGCGTTTTTACCATTGAAGAAATAGCAGCAAAGAACGTGACCGCTAAACAAAACTCTTTTACTAAATTAACTTTAAGCTCTAAAACAAAAATGACTTGAATTTGGTGTTCTTTAATAAGATGAAGATAATATAAGATTTTCACCCAGCTGTTCAAAATAACACGAACTGTACAAGCTTATGTAAGTGTTTTTAAGAGCATACAAATCTTTAATGTCTAATACCCACCAAGTGATGATTTTCATAAGTGGAGTGTCAGGGTACTATAAAGTAGAGTTGAGTTAAAAACCACAGACGCAGAACTATTTCAAACATAGCTATCGAGGTGTACCCAAGAAATATAACATCAATAGAAACTACTGTGAAGTTGGGTAAGACATAATGAAAAATTATAAAAGCCGCATAAATCAATGCTATGCTTATTTAACCTTGCTGAAATAGAAGTTAAAATTTCGTTTTAGAAATTATTAAGTCAAGTTATTTTAAAATATTGCTTGAAATGCATCAGACTTCTGAAGCAATTCATCAATTCATTAGCAAGAATGTGCTACAATTGCAACTGAGCATTCTAATCAACCTGCTCCACGCCTCAATCTCATTTCACAATACCTTCAGCAGAATTAATTTACAAAACGCATAAGCTGCCTGGACATTTTTTTTGCTGTATACTCATTTGTGTATTTTTAAATGTTAAGTAATGATATATTGTAGGTTAGTAAGTTCATTTTTCATTTATTTGGGCTATGCAAACATTTGTATATATCTCGTACATTTTAATCAACAGCAATATTGATCTTGCCAATTTTATTCACTTATAACACCAAAGGCTATGCTTTCCTAGCCATAAACTTGGTCTCTAAGGCTGTAGACCGACATAACCCTCAATCCTTCACCAGGACATTGCTCTCGAAACCATAACCATCTGGTCTCTGAAAAGTAGCTGATACTTGGATTTCATGTCAGGCAATGCCAACAGAATTTACTTTCCCTGAAAACAATCTAATCTAAAAACGACGTGTCAAGCGTCATGGAGAATAAAACTAGCATGAACTTAGTAAAGCAATTGCAAAGCATCTAACCACAACGAAGACTGTCAGTATTGACTTGGGCTAATTTCGTTTATAGGTTCCGAAAATATATACATAATATACACGAATCAATATAAATCCCAGGGAAACAATACCAAACGCTTGTATTATAAATGTTTACGTCGACTATCCGATAAGAAATACTTCTCCACTAAAACTTTCACAGACCCACCGTACATAATTTATTTCTGTACTGTCGCATTTTTTCAGAAGACTTCGGTGTTACAGTAAAATAAATAACCTGGGCATTGTTTGTGGCAAAGGATATCCACCCACCCCGTAGCAGTCCAGAGCAGCACAATTTTCTACTTCAGCGGCTATCGGCAAACTCGATGTATTTGTAAACCGGAATATATAAAGGTCGGTGTCTTTGTGCTATGTTTTTCAATAGGGCGGCCCTGCATGATCCTACATTTCAATAAATTGTGTATCCGAATATTTGAGTTCCCGAAATGAAACCGGAGAAGGTTCTTCCGTATAAATTTACCGCTCCTTTCAAGGCTTTCCAAAATCGCGCAAATGGCAACGTGGGTGGAATAATTTGCTAAGTCTTGGACCGCAGAGTAAGAGCACATCTTAGGTATTTACTTGTGAATAGAGTTTTGGGAACGTCCAAATTACGTACCGGAAGGATAGATAATAGGAAGCAGGAAGGTCTGATTTCTAATTTAGATACTAGTGGTAATGTTTCCTTGCAAGATTTAATCCCTATAGAATTATTAAATAAAAGTTTACTGTTACAGTTATGTAACTCGAAAGTATTTGTTAAATTCTTACTAATATTTCTTTACGGATATTCTTTCGGCATTACTTATCAGCAGCGAAACGTTTTTGTTTGTCAGAAAACTTTCGTCAGTATTGTTCCAACAACTTTATGGAATAACAACGAACTTTTAGTTCACAGCGCCAACAGAATTAAAATTTATCACGTTCATAATGGATTATCTATTCTAGTTATTTATTTTGTTGTTTTTATATTCATAAAGTTAAATTTATTTCACTGTCAAATAATAACTGCGGTTTTATTTCAGCTAGAAATTTAAAACTAGAAGTTCTCTGAAGAAATATCCTGTTGTCTTTACACAGTTTTTTGCAATTGAAAATTTCAAGGAGTCTTTTAAGTTTACTGTTTTTATAGCAGTTTGCAAGATTACATATATTGTGATGCTTTTACCTGCCTAGGTTAAATAAATTACTCTAAATTGGCTCTAATTAACATCAACTTTTACCGGGTGTTTTAAAAAGAATTACATCTAGTATTCTTTGAATTTCCCATAATGCAATCCAAAATTTTATTTGAAATTGGCAAAACTTTAAGTCTATGTCAAATTCAAGGTTAGCAGGTTATGTTTTGCGTCAGTTTGTGTCAAAAGTGACGCAAAACCTAACCTGCTAACCTCGAATTTGACATAGACTTACAGACTTGCCAATTTCAAATAAAATTTTAGATTGCATTATGGGAAGTTCATAGCATACTAGATGTAATTCTTTTTAAGACACCCGGTATAATGTGACCTGCTAATATTTTAATTCTAACTTTATTACTAATAAAATGACTCTATCTACACATCTACAGGGTTAGGTCGCTACATCAAAAATTAGATTGCTACTTTGCTAATATAATTATTTAAAGTTTTAATAAACATTTATTTGCAGCATAGCTCTGTATGCTGCGATTTCACAAATGGGAAGTTTCATGAGCGGAATCTCTAACTGATGAAAACTTGACAATTGCAAGATGGTATCGGCAGCAATCTCATTCACTTTTGGATGGCTTTCACTCAAGCCCGGAGCCTACTACAAGGCTCTCATGCACCACACGTACACTGCTCACTTATGCACCTGGACAGGCAATTAAAAAATTGGCTGGACCTCCTTAAAATCACTTCGAAATACTTTGGCTTGCACTTGACCAATTGATGTCTCGTTCTACCTGTTGCGGAAGCTCAACACACAAGGAAAACTTCCACAAATCACCCTGGGCACACTCTCTCAATAAAAACACAACTATTTGGTAAACTTGGGTATTTAATCGCACATAAAGTATAATTTATTGGGGAGCTTAGTAAAACACAACTGAATTCTTCAAGAAGCTGCACCCAATTGTTATGTTATAAATTACTACTAATTATTAATTTACATATAAGGTTACTAAAATGTGATCGTAGCAATATATTGGAATATAATTTACACCGTACGACAACAATTATAGATACAATATAGTTCCATATTACAACTACACACACTGCTCTAGTTTTCTGATACGTATTACTCCATCTCCTATGATTGTAAATTATGTGCTCAATGATATTTTTGAGAAAAATTAATTAATTATTAATTTTGCTGTATTAATTGAAACGTAGTTTACAGATGCTGTCTTGAGGTACTATGCTGTTTCTAGGCAGCTCTTGTTGGGGTTGTTATGAAAACAATTGTAGGAACTTGTTTCGTTTGCCAGATTAGTTTGTTACTAACCGATTTTATCGTTCTGTAGGTGAGAAATAAAGCAAATATTGGTACTTGGTTTTTATTGACTGGACTCTGCGATGCTATTTCTCGGTTGAACCGTTTAAAAAATCTTCCAATTACATCAAATAGCCTTCCATTCTTGGGTATATGATTAACTACGTTATTTTTAATTAAGTAATTGCTATTTTACTCTATTGGTCCTACATTTTTCTCCTTCTTTAAATGTATCGACATCGATTGTGACTTGGATTTTTATTTGCTGCTCGTTTTTTGTGATTCGTAAATTCGACCTACTTGTCGTCATCAAAAATCTAGTTTCTAGCACTTGTGGACAGTTTTTTCGAGTCGGAGCTGGGTAGAATTGTGATTGGTGAAAAAACAAATTTATCGAGTCGTTCATATTGTGTGTTAGCCCTGTGCTTAGTCTGGTATCTTTATATACGAATATATTTGGTTCAAACTTCGTTGCATTATAACTCCATCGTTAAACTTACTTACTTTGTATTAGAACCTTGTGCTCAATCCTCTCAGCAACTAATAGTTTACACTGATCAAAAGCTGTATTCAGTTAATTAAAATGCAATTTAAACAATTTGCTATAAAATATCGTAAATAATTGTTTAAATTAATTTTCTTGCTGCAGGCGTAAGTGCTAAACTTCAAATAACTCAGACACTTTTGAAGTGATTTTCACACTGGTAAAAAATATGTTTTAGGTTATCACATCTTATGTGCACACGTTTGTTTTGTTCAGTAGGTTGAATGTTACTATATAAAAAAATATTTTACATTTGTAGGTTCCGGCGTAGTATCTCTAAAATTTGTTGTTTTTCACCGAATTTTATTTCTATTAAATATAGGTAAAGAAATAAAATAAAATACATTTTGAATGAAAAATATGTACGCCTGTCGTTTCTCCTTCGCAAGTTAGTTATGTAATAATGAAATTCCTTTACATGAAACGAATGGCGCCGTCAAGTTTTCCAGTACGGTATTTAATGCACAGCTTTCTATATATTTAGTTTGTATCGTAACCCACAGAAAACTACGGCGTAGTCGGAAAGTTTCCCTTTGTGAAGAATAATTAACCGTAAGCCACTCAACCTGAAAAGTCCGATTCAATTTTCTTGGTAAAATATTAGCATGCAAATGAGGTTAACGCAGAATGAAAGCGGCCCTGAAAAACTAAAACGTGGAAATGCTTTTAAGGAATCCCACCTTATTTGAATGAAATGAACACAATACAAACCTAACTATGTATATGCAAATGTGGTATTTATAGTTATGCTTGCGTCTTTCAGGTTCCGCTATTTAAAGCTGTCCTTTTCCTTTCAAGCTACTGTTAATATTTACAGTCTACATTTTTCTTATATTATGAAAAGCTAAATTACAATATGTAGCAAACGGTTGGACAGCTCCTAGCCGACCGAAAGGAAGTTTGTGAAGGTTTTATAAGCTTCAGAAGATGCCTCACATATGTTGAGAGCAAACATTATCCTTGCTGTGCATTATATAGCTTTACTCGAATTTTCTTGGGGTAACAAAAACTGCAACAAAAACTTTTCAAAGTGGGAAGACTCAGAAAGCTAGCTTGGGTCGTAAATGTGCAAAAAAAGGTAGGGCGCTGTTTGATTAATACCGCAATGCGTAAAATCCTTTAGAATATTTAATCTGACAATAGAAGAGAGGTTAAAGAAATAAGTAAATATAGGAAAATCATAATTAGAACAAAGAGCGGAACGACAGCGGTTTAGATCTCAAAGGAAGGAGAAAGTTTGAAAGTATTGGAGTAAATCACATTAGTGGCCTCTGTTATGTACTTATCTATATTTTTTTGGTTTTGTGATCAAGCTTTCCTTAGGAGTAGTTCTGAGTCCCATTTTAATGTTTTTGCACTCCATAAAGGCAATTTAAACCATGCAGCGCATAATAAATGTAATCTATTTACGAGTATGTGAGCAAACCATTTCGTCGCAGCGAAGTTTGTTTAAAAACGCGTAATGTGGAAACGTTCTGACAAAAAAACACAATGCTAGTATATTTGGGTGAAACGTGACATACAAAAATGGGGGTAATATTTGGCAATATATACAGGAAAAAATAAGCAAAATATAGAATGCGGGTTTTCAAAGAGTGGTCACCATTTACTGGACTCGACAACAACCCCTATAATTCCTGCCTTAGACTTATTACCAAGGTAAATTTGTTCTGGATATGAACAATGCTCCATATCACTTTGTCCAAGTGACTAAACCCCTTAAATTTTCTTGTATTAAAAGTTAAATGGAGGAGTGGCTGATTAATAATGTTACAAAAATTGTAGGCATAATGTAAATAAAGTGGAAATTTTGCAAGGTCTACTGCAGTAAGGGGATGCGTTTACAATTTTCATACAAGGACATGTTGCACATTTATGATACAAGCTCCTTTCAAATGCACCCCTGACATGTGGCAAAATTACTAAGGCAGTTGCGATAAACCTACTTCAGCAGATTTTGTTACAGAAGAAACTCCGTTTATGAGAGGTAACAAGCCTAGAGGAGGTCCTAGTAGCTCAGCTTCTTTCCTTTACGGGACAAATGAAGTGGCGGCGGAAATTTTCAAATAGATTAACAATTGAAACAAATGCAAGAAGGAGAGGAAAATATTCAACCTTTATTATTTCATTGGCCGATTCTGATTTATGTAGAAATGGATTCTATGAGTCAGATTCTTCTAGTACAAACAAGGTAAATAGAACACGGCAGACGTTTATTTGGCAAACCTCCGAAGTTTCAGAAAAAAATTAAAAGATCATCGCCAGCAAAACCCTGGAGAAGTTCTTTGAACTACCTTCACAACATCAAATTCATTCGTCAATATTTTTTGAAGCTACCCGTTTTTGGTTTCATCTACCGACCAACAGGCCAACTCACCCAACGTCTTGAATTTTACATCTTGCTATCAACTAAACCGTAGTACCCAGCTAAGTTACCTTTGTTTTATTATTCTGTATTGCATGAACAATTTACCGCCAATTTGGGAAGTAATAGACCAAGATTTTCAGTGACTAGATTACCATCAATTTTGTATGTTTATAATTAGTAAGCTTTCCATAGTGAAATAGGTTTTGGAAGGTTTCCTCGTAAAAAGTGCCGGCAAGCCTTAACTCCTGTCGAATCTTTCCTCAGAAAAACACATTATAAGCTTTTGCTGATTGGACAACGTGACATCCCGAGAAGTAGGTGGAATAATTGGTAACTGTTTTGTTTACCTTTCTTTGTTAAAAAGCATTTTTAAGAATGTTAACTTAATAAAGGTCTTAAAATTACTGTATAATTTTCTCTTGTAAAGCGCAGTGCAGTGTTGCTTATTTTGAAGTGAAATAAGCTATTTTGGAGATTATGAAACCACGTACACTTTCCTGATTAAATGTATTTATTAGATCACCGGCACATACACCAGCTTGGCGCCCTAAAATAATACGAGTTTGTTTCCGTATCTTTTTTGGTATAACTGTGCAGCGCGAGAGAGCCTCCTTTTATTACAGTGCCCGACTCTTCTCACGCTGAGCTACTTGGCCACTCTTTTAGCTTGTTACCTGTCGCAAACGGAGTTTACTCTGTAACAAAGGCAAATTGCTATGCAACTGGGCTCCTAGTGCTTCACAGCCACCCTAATTTTTAAAAGTGCTATTGTTATAAGATGCAGATAATTGGAAACCAAGAAATATCAAGGTTAAGGTTAAATTCCCAGTTTACAACAATTAATATTTACACAAACAACACTGTGACAGTTCGGCACCTAGCTACGGGTCAAAAGGACATGAATGTCTATGTAATGTTATCAGTTGCAGTTTGTAATAAATACATCGCATACTGGTTTAGTTCCAGCGCTACTTTTACAACCTTTCTTATAATATTTATAGGAGATTAAGTGTCCTGAATTTTAACAATAACGTAGAAACATCCAAACAACATTTTCATTCTAATAGGAAAAATGGAAGAGCATTGAACTGACCAATATACGTCATTAAAGAGCTACAAAATAACTCAGTACATTTCCATATTAGGCATCATCAGCTAATGCGTTGCTCATTTTCGTTCTGTGCTTATGAATTTAACAATGGCGTGTCAATCGTAAACACTTAGGGTTGTAAAACAGTTATATACCCTAACAAGCCCCGAAAATGGAAATTCTTATTAACTAATGCTTTTAGTCTGGGTTTGAAAACAAGCACTCGCTAATCGATATTTCCTGCGGCCACCAGAATATAATCTTGGAATCGTCTTGGAGTATTTTGGATATTAATAGCGTCGCTCTAGGAACTTCAAATTTGAGAAATTCATCAAGTGCAAACGATATGTTATTATATTCACTGCCTCACAAAAATCAAATAAAGCTAATAAGGTAACGATCATTATACTACGGTTAAGAGACTAACCTTTGCAAGGTAGTCCAGTTACATAAAAATTACTACCACGAACTGGTTTCGATAAGACAGAACAGTGGAAAGAAACGATGAAGATGTAGTTAATTTTTTTGTGGTATAAAGAGAAATCAGTTTCTAACAAGTCCACAGAATTTCCTTTACGAATTACTTAGGAAACAGCTACAGGAAACAAATGAATAGTATTTGTTAACATTCCAGGTTTTTGTTGTGTCATTATCTTGAATAAGGCGTACGTAGCTGAATAACAATTAAGATGGGCGTTTATTAATCGTTTTTTATTTCATAGTTATTCCAACTAAATTACTTTATTCCATAATAATTAGAAATATTCGACTTGTCACGTATTCTCCATTTTTTCGTTGTTCTCTATTAAATTACGAGTGAAGCTGTTTTGATATAAGTAATCTTATGTTGTGTTGTTTGCGAAAGGTTACAATATAATCTATGATAATAGACAACTAAACGCTTTTGCAATTCCGCTGTTTTACTGCACATTATTAGGTTACAGACAGTAAAGTACCTACGCACGTGGTGTTAGTGCTTAGAAATACTGATTAAATGAATATTTGTGATAGTTATTTATATAAAAAATGATGACAGAAATGCTTTACTGAGAAAGCTATTAGATGAGCGTTGAAAGCTTACGGGTTCAGCCAAAACACTTTCCACAAGTGTTGAGAACACCATTTTTCTCCATGGTCAGTAAGAGATGTAAAAGAACAACTAAAGCTCTTTAAATTATTTTTGCTATTAAAAGATGCAACTTTGAAATTAAGTTTATGGTGAAATCTAAATCTAGTGTGCTTTCTAGTTTTAAAAAACTATTTAGAAAAATTGACACTGACAACAAAGAGTGTTCTACTCGTATTATGCTTTAGGGAAGAAACCCTTAGCACCAAGCAGTAGGCGAATTTAAATGCAACTGCACTTCAACTAAGAGATGAAATGTTTAGTTTTATCAATACAAAGCACGGTTACATTCTTGGTTGAAATCTATATTGAACTACAGAATTTTAAAAATAAGCATTTAAGTTTTATCCTAAACGACCACCTACTAATTTGTATATAAATAAACATTAATAAAATGTTGAAACAATCGCAGTAGTATCAATATTAAAAATTTGAATGGCAATAAAAAATTTAATAATAAATATATACCAACAATTTCTAAAAAATTACTATCCCTCTCATTACGGCATCCTATAATAAATTACATTTTTTACAACAAATATAAAAACCTCATTGAAAAAACTTCTCAAAACAGAATATTATAACCTTTTTATTCACTTTAAAAAATCAACTTTAGAATTTAAAAAATAAAACTAAACAGAAACGTATACATCAAAAGTGAACTTTTAATAACGAAAGCAAAAAAAATAAGAAATACAACAGTACCCATTACCAAACTAACGAATTTTACAATAACTACAAAATAATAACAACAATGACTGGATTATAAATTTAAGGGATATATAACTAACAGATGAAGTGCAAGAAGTTTTCGGATTAGAACATAATTTTAACTTCTGTAGCCATAAAATCCCAAGTGAATTAATAATAACTCACATAGAACACGGAATTTCTAATTTAAAAGAAGATCAAAATGAGACTAGATCATCAGTATGGAACATACTAACAAACCATAAACCTAAAAACAATAGGTCAGAACACTTGTAGAACAAATATTTAATGATAACTCTTTACATATTTTCAAATTTAAAAAAAATTAATAAAAATACTCTTTTCTACGACCTCTCTAAAAGCATGCCTCTTACCAATAGCTTGTTGAACTAAAAATACATATTATACATCAGCGTGCTAAAAGTAAACAGCTGATTTTGAGTTTAAGTATTTTAAACTAAAAGTGAGGTTATAATGTCATTATACTTCTTTCTTGGTAGATAAAGTGTTCTAATTAATTAAAGCTTCACGTAGTGAATAAATTATTACTAGATTAGTTCTAATACAGATATCAAATTTATAAACAAAAATCCGGAATAGCAATGGGGCAAGCCTCTCAAGCACAATAGCTGTTTTGCTAATGCAGGGAATAGAAGCAAAAATAGTCAGTAATATCAAGCATATATCTTTTTATCTAAGATACGTGGATGATATCATTATCGCGGCAGATTCTAAAAATTACATTTAACATTTTTAATAATATACATCTTAGATTTAAATTCACAATTAAAAGAGGAATAACAACAATTCAATACATTTTCTGGATTGAACATTAATTCGAAGTGAAACCATAAAATAGAAACCAATTCGTAAGAAAAAAAGTAAAACAAATACGTAGATTTTAATTCCATGACCACTATCAAATACAAAAACAATTTAATAAATAATTTAGTTGAAAAAAGGAATTTTACTAGCTTCAGGAAAATTTCATAAACAAAAGTTAAACGTTATAAAAACCATGTTAAGAAAAAATTATCCTTTACAATTAATCAACAATACATTAGTTACCAGAACAAGGAAATCAAAATAAAAAACAAAAATAATACAATACACTTAACTTACTTACTTACTCCTTGGCGCTACGGTCCTCAAGGGGCCATGGCCTCCCGAAAGGGTTTCTAAACTGCTGTTTTACAAAATGCGGTCGTCACTCACGCCTCAACCTTTGGCATGATTGCCAAAGGGGCACTTACAACTAAATTTTCTAGGAAACGAATTTATCGACTATTATATCAAGTCAATCTTCATCACTATTCCTTACGTCCTCAAATTATTACAATTAATAAACAGAGAACATAAGAAACTTTACTTTCAATCAAATAGCTTTTAAAAAGCAAATTTCAATAGGGTATACATGTTTTATCATCCTTAAGGACAAAAAAGAAATAAACTATCAATTTTTCATAATCTATCAAATAGATTGCTTTAATTGTGATGCAAAATATATGGGTCAAACTAAAACAACACTAAATAATGATAAATCAACATAAAAATTCGACAAACCTAAAATAGCGACATAAATCAAGTACACAACTTTAATTGCAATTCCCGTAAAATTTTAGCAATAGAAAATAATCTGCAAGAAAGGTTTACATTTCAAATGATTGAAATTAGAAAAAAATCCTAGAGCCATTAACTATAGAACTGACATAAAAAAATTAAATATAATATATTCTAATTTATTATAAAATACATTTTTCCTGATAACTGCATGTTAATAAAATTAATGTAGTTTTATAAACAAAACTAAAATATTAAAAATGAAAATAGTAGTAAAACTAATATTCTTATTTTAATAATTGCAACTAAAAACAACATAATTTCCTTCAATGACATTTTTAGCGTGTGAATTTGTGAATGTTTCATTTTATTGATTTATATAGTACTCAACAAAATTTATACAACAACTCTTAACCTACAAGCACAAGTCACTAATAATAAAAGTCCTTCCTGTCATTTTGTTTAATTGCAGATTCAACAGAATAAGTGTATATCTAACCTTTAATAGTTAATCGGAAGTGTATCAAAGCAAACTCGCTGGACCATGTAAATAATAAGTAATTTCTTAATTTTATTAAAAACTAGTTGAAATGAGGAGAAAAACAGAAAGAATATTATATAATAGTAGTTTTTCTTCAAACGGCAGTAAAATGTACCATTATACTGCTGGATTGATGATGCTAAACGGTCACTTCATTGCCATGGCATCTAAAATCTGCCGCTGACGAGATCAAGTGATTTTCTTCGAATTTTGTTCACAAAATTGTAAATAATTTGTTATAAAAACGTTTGAAGAAAAAATACTATATGTTACTCGAAGCAAAAGTATCTTTATGTGGCTCGGCTGTACTCTAACCCGTCCAGCCTCGCCACATAAAGTATAACTTTTGCTCCTAATAACATAATATACTATTGTATACCAAGGCACTGAAGTTTAGTTTATCACGAATATGGATTTAGTTGCTAAGGCCTGTAGGGCCAAGGCAAATAAACCACATGAGGGATAAAATAGTAGATTATGCAATGAGGGAGAGAAATTGCACTGAAGCAAAATAGCATTCTCTCCGAGTTGCATATACTATTTTTTTTCACGTTGCAGGAAGATTTAAAACGAAAAACCGGTTTTTTAAACGTCAGTTATTGACATTTTAGTTACAATTATTTTAAAATTAGTAGCCTATGGTAATTTCGGCTTAGACCGCGCAGTGCGACTTTCACTCTGATGATGCAAGCTGCAAGGTCTTGCGAAACGTTAGTGAATATGGATGCACAAACAGCAAAACGGCCAAATCTGCCTAAGTATCCTCGTTCTCAAGATACTCAAACAACACGAGCCACCAAAGAGCATGGCCATCGCGCGGGTTTTTGCTCGACTTCACAAGGTGCAAGGCACATTAAGCCAGAGAATGCTGGGTGTTCATCTAGAAATACTACGCGGTCTAAGCCGAAATTCTATGCTAAGGAGAATAATCTATTATAATTGACGGGAAAACGTTATAGATCTGTTACTCAATGCAATTTGGTATATTCTAATTCAGGTGGTATATTTAGTAATAAATATTATCAAGTTTTAACAGTTTAATTTTCTATGTGGATAACATGTACCCTCGATTCATGACTACGTACGATGGAATTATTTGGTCTACCAATGAATATTTTTTTATATTCTTGCAGCTGAACTACCGCCCATGTTCGTACTTTAAGTTTTACATTTTTTTCAGTTACAAGTATTACTTAAGTATGTACGAATAAGGCAGGGGTAGGGGCCGCTGGGGTAATAGTGGCCATTCAATATATAATATTGTGTATATTATTATTTCCTTATTAGTATTTGTATGCCATCTGCGTGCATGTAATTCATGATGCACTGAAAGCGGTCGCATTGCCACGTCGGTAAAGTAGAAAATTATTAATAAATGCCATTGTGCTCGGTATGATGTATCATTCTTCTTATTTTAAAAATAAGTTAAAATAGTTAATTAAAGCTTACGTAATAAAAATGTTTACACAAACTGTAGCCGCACTTCTGAACAGCTTACTGCGGCTTTGAATACAAAAAGAACTGGCAGAAGTACGCAAGATGTTGCAAGACGCTTTTCAATTCCCAGATCAACAATTAGGTTACACACATAGACGCTCAAAAAGTGATTTAACAAGTTGACGAATAAAGATAAAGTTACTTAGTGAATATTGTGTTCAAAAGGAAGATTCTTTAAAAGCTGATTATTCATATTGATATAGTTTGTTAATTTTCTCTCATTAAATTGGAGATAATATTAAATTCAAAATTCCACCAAAAGAGGACAAGAAGAAGAAAATTAACAGTGGTTCTTCATCAAAGGGGAAGAAGAATAAGCCAAAAGGACAGGATAAAGAACCACAGCAGTCATCATCCAAAGTAACTGAAGAATTCCGAGACACAGGACCACTCTTTCCGACTAGTGCTGATAACTCAGAACCATCAACTTCAACAGATACAGGCAGAACAGTAATATTAGATACCAAACAGAGTATATTTCATAGACCCATAAAAGAGGACTTTTATCCACAATTTAAACTGGATAGATCAACCTCTACTAGCCATTTTGAAAGGAAAGATACAGAAGCAAATTTGAACCCATTTTCTAAAATTCCACCAATAATGTCTAAGGATAACAAGACTACTAAAGGTGTTACGGATTTCAAGGATTTTGAAAGTATAAAGACACATATACAAGCATCTTTAACTGACAACTTCATAAAGGACACTAAATATATTGGTTTTGATGTTCTTGCTGTATACAAAACTATTACTGAAAATAGTGAATTTACTAGTCGAGGTGCAATTCAGATGTGTTTCCTGTATCTATCTAGAGGAACAAACTTGAAATCTATGAGGGAAAAGATGTCTCCTGAAGGTGCAGCAGCATTAGATATCTTAATCAGAAGATACACTTTAACATCATCAGTAAAGAAGGCTAAAAAGAATACTATTAACTTAGCGACAGTGGCTGTTGCATTTCCTTTAGTAGTATTAACATGTTTATCAGAATATTCAGAAGAAAAGTTACCTAGGCCTGTTGCTAAGTATGTCTTAGATTCATCAGTTGGAGGAGTTTTCCCAAGAATTTTAATGACATCTATTGCAGCTTCAGTTATACCTCAAAGTCCATTTGATGAAGTTGATTCTGATGATCTAGTATGTGTCATTGGTCTAATAACATACTACAATGCTCAAGAATCATTAAAAATCGATCAGAGCGCATCTGGAAAGCCTCTTAAAACTCTTCTTGCTAGCTCCAATGATTATATAACAGCAGCCTGGAAATCAGACATAGTATCCGAAGAGAAACGAGTTGAATTTTGCAAAACTAATGCTATGAGGGATGTCTTTGTTGTCATAAATGGAAGGGCCAAGCTGAATGATAGTCTTAAACCAATATATCAGGCCATACAATGATAAATTAAATTTCAATATCTTGACTCAAAATTAAGTTTAATTTTAAGATTAACTTGTTTAAATAATCTAAAAAAAAATCAACACTACAAAGGAGACTAAAAAGTAATAATGTATCCGTTGCTTCAATAGGGCGTACATCTGTCTTTAAAAAATATGAAGAAGTTTTAGCAAAGCAGGTTATAACACTGTCGAAACATTTTTATGGAATACCTCCCACTGACATTTAAAAATGTGCCTTTAAGGTAGATTCAGACTGGCGGTAGCGGCGCGGTGGCGGCGCGGTCCTGAATCCGCTCAGCAATCGCTCTGCACGTTTTTAATTGATATGATTCAGACTAACAAGCTGCGCGGAAGCGGAGAGGTAGCGACAACCCGGGTGGGATAGGGCGGTAGGCTGACGGAGCGATTTCGATCGATCGGGGAGCGATTTTTATGAAGAAACCGCGCTGTTAGATAAAAACACAACCATAATTTAGAGTGAAATATGCAGTTCAGTACCGTCCGTAGTTGCAGGCAGATGCGATTGTGCTACAACATGGAAGAGCAACCAAACATTTTGGGTTTGGAAATTAACTATGCAGTTAAATTGTTCAATCAAATTAATTTTTACTCGCGTTTCGTTTGCATTTAAAAACTAACTTCTTCAGACGTTAACATTAAGTCTTTAAATAGTTAATTATTTGATCAACTAAAAATAGGAGAATGAGGTTAGATTTTACAGATAAACAATGTATATTTTTATCCTTATGATTGTATAATTGATTTAATTGGGGCGGAATGAGTACTTCCTTTTTTATTTTTAAATAAATCATTAACGAAACAGTTTATTTTCAAATTATGCTATTAGTAATTAATATTTAACAGTGTGGAAAATAATTTGTTCTGCGAATTGTCAAATATGAAATCCCGTTGGTTCAAATAATTCTCAGCAACGCGATTTCATTAAACATTTATTACTAATAGTATAATTTTAAAATAAACTGTTTCCTCAACGTGAGTGCTAAATTTTCACCAATTAAATCAACTTATACAATGATAAGAATAAAAATATGCATTTTTTTATATGTACAATCTAATCTTATTCTCCTAATTAGTTCATCAAATAAGTGACTGTTTAAAAACTTCATTTAAACGTCTCAAGAAGTTAGCTTTTCAATGCTAACGAAACCTGCATAAAAATAAATTTGATTGAACCATTTATTAATAGTTAATTTCTAAACCAAAAATTAAAATATGTAATATTATGTGTGTTTACGTTATTCTTTATTCACCAATAAAAATGATTATTTTCAGTTCAATATTTGTAATTGTTTTTACTTTATAATATACAGTGTGTCCGCGGATTGGGTTCACATAAGATGTAAATGACAAAACATTTTCGAGTTAGATGTTAATATTCTAGGAATCGTTCCTGCTTGTTCTCAAATCAAGCTTTTGAGAAAGTCAATCAAATTAATTAATATACAAGGTGTTTTTAGAATCAATTTTAAAAAAATCCAGAAGTAAACCACTTTTATTAGAAGAGGTAACAAAAAAAGTATTAAGAAAAGTTGTTTAGAATTAAGAGTAATGACAGTCTCAATTTTCAGACAAATTGGCCACTCTTCATCGGAACTCTCTGAAGTGCTTGTAAACATTTTTAAAAAACTTATTATCGACTTGTAACTTGCACGCCTCTGAACGCCGCTTCCAAATAAACTCACCGTCGAACTACCGCGCTCAGTATGAATACTTAGTAATCTAAAAACCGCCCAGAATCCACGCCGCTACCAAACCTCTACCGCACCGCTGCCGCGCCGCTACCGCCAGTCTGAATAGACCTTTAAGTACCTCGAGAGAAGAACTTACAACATCCGTTCTCTAAAGACAAGAAAACTGCAGGTAGAGATTGACTCGATGGGTTTCTCAAACGAAATCCGAATATGCTTAAGGAAACATCGTGTTTCTGCATTCGACAAAAATAAAGTAGACCTATTTTTCTCCAACCTCAACACTCTTATGGACAAACATAAGTTTTCAGCGTCTAAAATATTTAATGCAGACGAAACAGGGATAACTACTGTCCAAAGCCCCGCGAAAATACTTGCCAAAAAAGGTAAGAAACGAGTGGGTTTCATTACAAGCGCCGAAAGAGGACAGACTACTACCGCCATGTGCTGCATTAGTGCCTCGGGAACCTATGTTCCTCCTCTACTGATTTATGCGCGTAAGAGAATTAAACTAGAATTAACGGAAAATGGGCCACCAGGTGTGTACTGTACCGTTGTTCAGAAAATGGGTGGATACACGAACAGCCATTTATAGAATGGCTCTAACATTTTTGTGATATAAAGGCTTCAAACGAGGATCCAGTTTTATTAACAATCGATAATCACGCAAGCCACTGTACACTGGAGGCGTATAATTTTTGTCCAGAAAAAGGAATTGTAGTTTTGCGCTCCATACGTTTCATCGCCTTCAACCACTGGATGTGACATTTTATTCTTTGAAATCGGCTTGCAATGTTAAATGTGGAAATTATGTATGGAGCCATTCACATGAACGGATAACAACTTTCGAAATAGCCGAAATTTTTCAAAATGCCTATGGACGTGTTGCTACACCAGTGAAAGCCATTCGAGACTTCGAAAACACAGGATTCTTTCCTGTAAACCCAGATAATTTTACTTTGCTGTCGCTGAGAGTTTTATGAAAGATAAAGAAAAAGAAAAAAGCCAGGAAGAAAATAAAGAGCGAGGAGAAGCTGATGTACATGAGGTAATATTTGCTAATATAATCTCTTTACTTGTAGAAAGAATGACAATAGTATTCAAAAATTATCACTTCTACACCTATAAAGTAAGTATTAGAAGAGAAACATTAGAAAGGAAGAAAAGTTACAGCAAAAACTTAATAAACGTACTAAGCGTAAAGTATTTAGTGAATATGATATCGACGAGAAAATAACTTTGACTGATAGCATTCAACCCAGAAGAAACTGTAATCGGCAACATTTACAAAAAGATGAAGAAGACTCTTCTAGTGAGTGTAGTGACGATCAAGACAAAGACGTAAATGATATTTGTCTTATATGCGGTAAGTGTGGCAAAAACAGAATTATGGACACGTTTTACAATTTCCTTTCTTTTGGCTCACATAGAATGTGCAGACTTCGATGGAAAAATATATATTTGTGACTTTTGTAACTAAATATATGCGGGCCATTGTAAGTTTTTTTTTAAGGAAAATAACGAGGGGAGAAGGTGCAAATATGGGCTAGGCTTTTAATATCGAATATTATAGAGAAGAAGATGGTAATATGGAACCTGCTGGCAATATGGCATTTTCTGAGTTTTGACAGGTCAGTTGGCGAGTGACGCTTGGAAATTTTGATTAGCTGTTTGTAATTTTTTTTTTTTGTATGATATACCGGACTACTGCTGAGGTCATCCAGGGATGAACAATAGATAAAGGACGGTTCTTCGTAACTCTGCAGGTAAATGAGACAAACAACACTATTTCCGTTATTGTAAGTACTAGCGGTGTTGGTGCATGCATTATGGAACCTTATAGGTGTAGGTATTATGGGTCCTGAGCCCAAATTACATGCACTATATGTTTTATTTTGAAATGGTTGCAGTTATGCCACGCATCGTTCTTTCACCGAAACCAAAGAGACAGAATATCGATGGCAAAGGCTGTCAAGGCCACCAGAGAGAAGCAGATGGGTCTGAAGAAAGCTGCTAAACAATTTGCTGTCCCGAAAACTATGTTGCAGAAGCTTGCTAGAAGTGATGAACTACCAGATCTAGTTGTTACAAAGAAACTGGGACGGAAGCCATTACTACCAAACCTATTAGAGGAGCAGCTGGTGTCACACTTAAAAATACAAAAGATGCTCGATGCATCAATGGCATCAATACGTCATTTCCCACAGACACCGTAACACCGCCTGTTGACAACTTACCTCTTCCGCAAGATCATTCATCTGTCTCCATAAGCACTACCTGCTGATATTTTACCTGTTCCGATAGATTAGAAGAAAAAATCAACAAGAGGACGAAAAGCTGGTAAAGCAGCAGTGATATCCAGCTCGCCCTATAAAAACGATTTGCAGCAATCAATAGAAAGAATTTCAGTACGATAACCCGGCCGTGGGTGAGGTTGTCGTAGTACACGTGGTCATGGTGGACGCAGAGGCCGCGGTAAATCTGCATGTCCCAGTACTTCCCGGGCACAGGAAAGCAGCTCGGATACCAATCAATCAGCTCTGGAAAATCCATTATGTCGGATATAGAGGGCGTCCAACCAGCTGATGACCAAGATGCCCATTGCATGTTCTGCTACAATAGGTATTCGGAAGACCATAGAGGAGAATTGTGAACTCGGTGCATCATGTGCAATGGTTGGGCCCACGATTGTGCTGGGTGTGAATATGACAACTATGTTTGTGTCTTCTGTAAATAATGATTTCTCGTACATTTAATATGGAACCTCGGGGGCCATATTACCCAGCTACTTTGGCTAAAAATTAAAATCACTTTTTTCAAATAAACTCATATATTTCATAAAAGTGATTACTTATTTCTTTTTTCATTTCAAATATCATTACTAGAATAGTTTACGAACAACTAGAACATAATTTGGGAAAATATTGCATTTTTATTTTTATTTCTATAACAACAAAAAATAAACAGGAGTTCCATATTGCCACCTTCGCCTCTATTATTTTTCTCATGGCCAACTATTTAGTTGGCCTGGATTTTTCCTTACATATGCTGCCATATCGTGACGCCTTGATCTTGCCTTACATATGCTGCCATTTCGTGAAAGTCAGTGCAACTTGTAGTTGGCATTACAGAATAGTAATATTATTATATTTGGCAATATATTCTTCATATAATTGATGCCGTTCTTTGGAGCCCTTCCAACTTTGTTAGTGGGGTGGTTCGTCACTCCTCTCCACAATATAGTAATATACGTTAGGAAATTAAAATGTCCAGCCGGTAAGATAATTGTTTCGAGTGTTGTTGGTTTGTGCACAGCAGAAAACATTTTTAGGTAAGCTTTATTTTCTTGTTTCATGAAATCTTAGTAGAATTTAAAATTACTTTTTGTGGCACGTACTTCATGTTCGATGGGGCATACATTCTGTATAGAATACGGATCTCTACTTCAAAATGGTAGTGAAATAACCTATTTGCAAATCTTTGTTGATTTTTTCTAATATAGGCTACTTTAGCGCTAACAATATAGGCTACTAGCCCATATTTGGACCAGCTTAAAAATTTACACCAGAAATGTTTCAGAATACCACGACATTCAACTCCAAAAGCTGTTTCGAGCAATGGAGTGAAGAAAATATGGAGCAGGCTATAAGAGCGGTCCGCTAAAAGGAAATAAGTACCTACCTCGAGAGCTGCCAAAACTGTTCAAGTACCGCGTTCAACGTTACAACGTTGTGCAAAAAATGAAGGTCTTGAACCAAGTGAAGCTGCACGTACAAAGGTCGAGCGTAAACTGTACTACGTGAAGAAATAGAAGAAGAATTGGTGCATTACATTTTGGCTATGAAAGCTAAATTCTTTGGATTATCCAAGAAAGATCTTAGATGTACAACGTATATGCTAGCCAGCACAAACGGTCTCCAGCATTCGTTTGGAAAGTCCATGGCAGCTGGCAGCTTGGTTAGACTTGTTTTTGGATCGCCATAGAAAAACCTTGCCCGTACGGAGATCAGCCGGAACGTCCTTTGCGAGTATTCAACAAAGATTTTTTTTCAATTTCTTGAGGGGGAATATGAGAAAAAGTTGTATACCCCTGATTGTATTTTTAATATAAACGAGACCGGATTAACCGCAGTACAAGGCAAAATAGTGGAAATCATCGGACGCAAAGGCAAAAGACAGATAGCTTCTCTTACTTCAGCATAGAGGGGATCCTTAATAGCGTTAATCGCCTCAATGAGTGCCAGTGGACAATACGTTCCACCAATGCTGATCTTCCCTGGAAAGAATATGAATAATCAACTTATGAGAGGGGCTCCTCCAGGTACGATTGAGGCCGTTCGCCCGCGTGGGTGGGAACAAGGCCCCATATTCACCAAGTGGATGGAACATTTTATTAGAATTGTCAAACCGAGCAAGAATTTGGCAGTTCTACTTATTTTGGATGGAGATTATTGCCATACGCGAAATATTGACGTTATAGATCTGGCTAGGGATAATCACGTTACCATAATTTCTCTACGCCCTCGCTCCACGCATAATCTACAGCCGTAGGCTAAAACATTTATGGGTGTATTAAAGGTGTACTACAGTGAGCAGATAATAATTTGGTTACGCCCCAACAATCGCCCACTTACTGCTTACGAAGCCAACGTATCAGAACTCTTTGGAAGAGCCTTCCTAAAATCTCAAACGAAATAGCTGTTAACGGCTTTAGAGTCACTGGGATATACCCATTCAATAAACACATTTTTTCTGATGCAGATTTACTTGCAGCCGAAATTGAAGCTGAAAAAACCTGTAACATTCAGCCTTCTGTCCAATCCACCCTCTAATGAAACTGATTCTCGTATTTCAGCACCTGTACCCATTTTGGATGTAACACCTAGACCTTCTGGGATTAGTGTAGAACAGGTTATTCTACCTTCTAATAAAACTGTTTCTCGTTCTTCAGCACCTAGATCTTCAAGTAGCATCACAAATCACGTATATTAGATGTGAAAGCTAAATGACTGAACCTGAAATATAATTCCTGTGGTTTACATCTTCGCTATTAGTTCCCCCTGCATCCGTTGGACGACGCTAATAGTACTAAACAAATCAGAAGGCGTTCTGGTTTATCGGCAAATCGACAATATTTATGTTTATCGTGTTTATTCAATATTATTGTGTTCGATTATTGGTTATACCAACATTGTTATTGTTATTTACTGTTTGTTGTTGTGTTTGGTGTTTTTGTGTTACATTACGGACGTTAAGTACGGCGTAATGGAGCCGGACAATGTAAAATATAAAAATAAGTGTTGTGTTCCTGGATGCACAAATCGTTCAACAAAGAGACACCGCTTTCCAAAAAGTGACCCTGAGTTGCTTGCCAAATGGAAACGGAATATTCAGCTACCACTGCTGGATCATTTAGAACCCATACAAATATATGGGGCGTTTTATGTGTGCAATAAACATTTTGCAGAGGAATATATAGTTCCAGGAACAAAAAGGGGGCTTCGGAAAGATGCAGTTCCAACTTTGTTCTTACCATTGCCAGGTACTTATAATGAAAAACATTTTGACATGCATTATATTAATATGTAAATTTTTGATAATAATAGTTATTCCTGAGCAAATATGCGGAACTATGCCGGATGAGCCATCTACCTCAACACAGCATGATGCTTCAGGTCATTCACTTGACAACATACAGGCCGAGGTTTCTACTTTCTGCTTACCAAGTAAATAAGTTCTAGCCTAATAATATAGTAAGATAAATATTGGGTTTATTATGTATAGCCATCTTGGAACGAGTACAAGAAGCAGCCGTCACTTTAGAACAAGCTACTGCTACCACATCAACAGCACATATGCAGGAGTCACAGCACCATCTTCGAGAGCCGAGAACTTCCTCAGCCAAATTATACAGTAAGTGCATGCCATAAGAAAAGTTTAAGAATAACAGTTAAAAATGATGTAATATTTCATCGCAACATATTGCTGGCGTACGAACCAATATTGTAATTGTATAAGCAACAATGTTTAATAACGAAACGTATTGTTTCAGGCAAGAAACGACGGGGAATTCTGCAGTCAGCAAATGTCACCCGACAAGCAGATTTAACCCCAAAATGCACGAAATTTTATAAAAGCTTGTGTGAGTGGGGACGGAAAAGTGCATTCATGCAGCACAAAATAAAAAATCTACAAACGAGACTGGCAAATGCAGAAAAGGTTGCGAAATGCCCCAATTTTGCAAATTTGTTGGAGAGTGTCAATGAGACGACATACACATTTATTATGCAACAACTGCGAACCCAGCGCTTACCTCCTATGGCAAGGAGATTTACTCTCAATGAAAAAATATTGTCGCTAACTTTATTAAAAGCAAGTGGCAGAGGCAATCGGTTATTGTCAAAAATTTTTACCTTGCCTTCAAGAAGAACTTTGACAAATCTGCTTAATAAAATACCTTACAAACCAGGGATTAACCAGCAAATTTTCAAAGCACTAAAGGAGGGTATCGCTGTTTAAAAACGCCAGTGACACAATGTGTGCAGTCATTTTTGATGAAATGGCTATCACACCATCACTTGTGTATAATCATAGGCTAAATTGCATAGGAGTGGAAGATTTTGGCGATAAGCGATCCACACATATTGCTAATTATGCAAATGTGTTTATGATTAAAGGCATATGTCGTCAGTGGAAACAAGCCGTTTATTTTACATTTAGTAAAGGGCCAACAAAGACGGCACAATTAAAAAAAAATGATAAAAGAAATAATCATGCAATGCCAAAATATTGGTCTGAATGTTGTAGCCACAATTTGTGACCAGGGCAGTGCAAATCAGGCTGCCATAAATGCCTTGGTCAAGGAAACAGAAGAGGAATGTAGGAGACGTGGCAGCGATAACAGATTTTTTGGATTCTTAGTCCAAAATGTGGAAGTTGTTCCTTTATATGACGTTCCACATTTGTTTAAAGGGATCAGAAACAATCTAATAACTAAAAATTTACATTTTAATACCAATGGGGTTGCCAAAGTTGCCAAGTGGTCACACATACAAGATTTATATATGCTGGACACGTTGGATGACACCCGTTTATGCCCAAAGCTAACGGACGCACACGTGTTCCCAAATAAAATGAATAAAATGAAAGTGTCACACATGGCCCAGGTTTTCAGCCACAAAGTAGGATCGTTGATGAAACGGATTTCTTCATGGAGTAAGTAATATTTACATGTTTCTTACATGACAGTGAAACCAATGAATTGTTTTCTCGTAATTATGCAGTACTCTCCGCCTGATTGGCAGGCAACCTGTCGTTTTCGGACAATTCAAATCGCAATTGAAACAGTTCTAGTGGAAATACAGGTTTCTATTTTCTCTTTGAGAAGTTCGTATTTAAAATATTGGTTCAGGGCTCTGTATTATCGGCACCAACAACTTCCGCCGTTGTCGTGAGATGGCGTTAGGGAAGCGTCCGTTTTTCGTGAAAAGTTGCTTGCTAAGATGTCTGCCCGCTAAATTGTTTGTTTGGACAATCTTCGAGGTGCATCGTCTCCCATGTAGGAAGCTGAACTGAAAGTAGGGTTCGTAAAGGACGCCCAAAGAACCTAGTGGTTGTGGCAGTCGTTATTTTAACATCCTTTCCGTCGATGGGCCAGGAAAGTTTACCAATACCTCTGTTAGTGTAAAGCACATTTTTCTGTTAGGCGATTATCAGGCTTTCCTGGGTAAGCACGCTTCTCTTTTCTTATTCGACCACAAATTTTGGTTGTGTGTTTGCTCAGCTCCTTGCTTCGGGCTGAGATCCTCCTTGCTTCGGGCTGAGATCCTCCTTGCTTCGGGCTGAGATCCTCCTTGCTTCGGGCTGAGATCATCCCAAAGTCGATTGCTGTGGATCCTCGCACACCCCTCGGAGAGATTTGAGACAGAGTCCTGTTTGTGGTGGCTCACAGCTTCCCTGAGGAGCAGCCCCCTGGTGATTGGAGTGACCTCTTGATGCCGAGTTTGGTTTAAAACCTACCTCGATTATTTTGCATTTTGTTATACGAACTCTCTAAACGATTTTGTTGTGCGGCATAGTATTATGTTCGTTAACTGCTAGGATGCACTGGAATTTTCAATTGCCTGCGTTATCTTGTTTAGCAATTCATATAGGGTTCTGTTATTAGCGGCTTCACCGCAAGTAATTGTTGTAATCAAGGGTCACACGAAGTGCGAGCTTTCGCTGTGCTTATGTTAAAGTAAATTCGCCGAAGCTCATTTTGGATTGAAATTTCGCTGAGCGAGTGGCAAACCTAGTTGCGATAGTTCCATGCTCCTTCGGATTAATTAAAATAGCTGGAACAGTATTCAGCAGTTGCTTATTTCCATAGGGCAGACAGATCTGATTGCTTACGTGGGTATCCGTAAATTATTATGATACATACAAAAAAAATGGAACGCAGTACAACGGTGACATTCTCTTAGCCGTCGGGTTGCTATTAATTAATGTGTTTTGGCCAAATTTAGTGCTGAAAGTAAGTCCATTTAGAAATTAGTTACGAGGCCGTCAGCCTAGCTGCGATTTCGGATGCACCCGATTGAATTTGTGAAATAAGTAATAATGTGATATATATTTGCCTACTGTGATATATATTTATTTTGTGCTAGTCTTGTCTGTGTACTTTATGCCAGTAATTACAAAACAATTTCATGCCTCCCTGTTATCCGATACATTAAATATTAGAATATTATACGATTTATCACTCTGTGGGTTTTGTTTTATTGTTTACGTTGCATTGCTATCTTGAGCGAGTTTAGTGGTTTTTTTGCTTAAACGAACGAGTGGAACATAAGGCTGCAAACCCCTTGGCGCCCTTATCCGTTCGATCTGTAGTTTTTTTGGAAGGTAAGTTGCCCACGACCCTTCTCCTGAGTTAGTACGAGCATGTTCCGATTTACCATCGGCAATTGTTGATGTAACAAAATGGCGCCCGCTGTGAAGGCAATTTTTTGAGAAACTTTTCTAGTTAGGGATCCCGTAATTACTGGCAAATATTTAGTTAGGATTGTTTGATGTTATTTATTGAGTATATTACTGGTTATTGTTTATACCTTAGCCCTTGTTACTCCTTCCATCCTGTTCGTCTTGGCGAATTTGTTTATTTCATGATATGTTTATAGGAGTCTTGTGCGAATTTGGGAATTTGGTTTGGAATATTTTTTTTGAGCTGCGAAGCACCGATTGTTGAATATTTGTACGGCTGGAATTGTTGTGTCGTTGTTGCGAGATTTGTTAGAACATTCTCCATCCGTGTATAGGATTTTAGGGTTTGGCATTTAAGCCATTATTTGAGATTTAGGGATTCGTATGGTAGGACTTTCTCCAACCTTACGAACGTTTGGATTTTTGGCTTGGTAGCATATTTGGCATTCGAGCCATATTTTTTTGGTACATTAGGTGCATGATAGATTTTGGATTTTGGCATTTAGGTATATTGAGGTACATTTAGGTGTAATTGGGGATTTTGGTGAACCTTTGTTGGTGCATGCTATTGTTAGGGTATAAATATTTAATCGATTAGTTGAAGTTAGTGTATTAAGTAGTCGTTTGTATTTATTGATTGTGATCATGGATCCTCATCGTCTAGCTCGCGACGAACTTATTTATGAATTATCGGTTAGGGGTTGTACCAGCTTGAAGGGAGAGACTGTTGCTACTATGAGGAAGAAATTAAAGGAATTTTTAGGGAAAGAACAGTTTGGGGAACTTCCACTAGCACCGAATTTTGTGGCCGATGTTGCGAAAGAGATTGAGGTCTGCGATAAGAAGACCACTGAGTTGGCAGACTTTATTAGTACGATTAGGTCTCCGGAACAAAATGAGTTTAGGGTTGTCTCATCCAAACTTCGACATTTATATGGACGTTTGAGTAGGTTGGTCGTTTCAGATAAGGAGGTCGGCCTTGAGAAGTCGATCAACAAGGTAGTAGATCAACTGAATTGCATTGAGGACAATTTAGACAAATTAGGTCAACCTGCGGGAGATCCTTTGGTTCCAGCAGGAGTGGGGAGTTCTGCCGCTGCTGTTAATGTTACTCAGCCGCCTTCAAGCAATTCTAATGCTAGCTGTAAGGTTGTACCAGTCCACAAGTGGGGTATTTCTTTCAGTGGGGATAATACTGGACTTAGCGTAAACGCTTTCATTGAAAGAGTGGAAGAGTTACGGGTCGCCCGAGGAGTCGCTCCAGCAGACTTGAAGAATGCCATCATCGACTTGCTGTGTGGTAGCGCATTGATCTGGTATCGTTCTGTTAGGGGTCAGATCAACTCGTGGGACGACTTTATTCGTTATTTGAGGGAGGAATACTTGCCGTTCGACTATGAAGTCGAACTGTGGAATGAAATTAGGGCGCGGGTCCAGGGTCCTCAGGAAAAAGTTGGAAATTATTTCGCTTGTATGGTGAACTTGTTTTCTAGGCTATCTCACCCACCATCAGAGCGGGAGAAATTAACGGTGATTCGACGTAACATCGATCCATTTTTCATTAGGGGGGTTGCTTTACAGGATTATCATAGCGTTTCGGAATTATTGCAGTTGTGCAAGAAGTTGGAGGCTACTAAAGATCTGGCAACTAGTTATCGAACCCCTACGGTCAATAAGGTTGATTTTTTGGAACCCGATTTAGCTTGTCCATCTAATGGTAAAACTCCCAAGGCTCGTGTTGAATCTATTGATACTGTGGTCCCAGCGAGGAAATGTTGGAATTGTCTGGAGACTGGTCACAATTTTACTAGGTGTTCTAAACCTCGAACGAGACGTTTTTGTTTTTCATGTGGCGCTACAGGTGTAGTGAAGAGTACTTGTCCGAAGTGTTCGGGAAACGACGCGAGGTCGTCGGGTAGCCGGACGTCGATCTTAAGAGGGCAGTCGGCCAATTCATCGTGGAGTTCGAGTTCTGTTAATTTTCTGGGCCGGAGGGCCAAAGTTTTTAGTGCTTTCTCTAATCGAAAAGGGGATCCTCGTCCTTACTTACAGGTGGAGGTTTATGGAATATCATTCGTGTGTCTGTTGGATTCCGGGGCCAGTCGAACTGTGATTGGAGGAGACGGTTGGAAGAAATTACAGGACATCGGACTTACATTAGAGAGCAGTTACTCTTCGGTTACGGTAGCTGATGGTCGATCTTGTACAGCGCTGGGAGAAATTTATGTACCCTTTAGGTTGAAAGATAAGGTCAAGGTTATTAAGGCCGTAGTAATTCAAGATGTCGCCGAGGACATCATCTTAAGCATTGATTTTTGGAAGGGAATGGATCTGGTTCCGCACTTTAGGAAGAATACTTGGGATTTTGGTAATAAGGCGGTCGTCAACGCCATCCGCATGAAAGAGGACCTAACCAGTGGGGAGGCTCAAGCCTTAGATGACTTGGTGGCACATTTTTTCCAGCAGATGAAGCCAGGCTTAGGTTGTGCCAAAGGGGTCAAGCATGTTATCGACACGGGAGATGCCCTTCCTATTAAACAGCGTTACTATCCGGTGTCGCCCTATATTCAGGAAAAGATTGACCAGGAAATTGACACCATGTTAGAGTTGGGAGTTATTGAACCTTCTTCTTCGCCATGGAGCTCACCAGTGGTGATGGTCAAGAAGTCCAGCGGGGAATATCGGTTCTGCGTAGATTTCAGGAAGGTGAACAGCGTGACCAAGCGGGATGCGTACCCTTTGCCGTATATGTCCGTCATCCTTGATAGGCTTTCTAACGCCCAATACTTATCGTCCATTGATTTAAAGTCCGCTTATTGGCAGGTGGAGTTGGAGGAGAGCAGCAAGGAGAAGACAGCGTTTGTCGTTCCTGGTAAGGGGCTCTACCAGTTCCGTAGATTACCGTTCGGGTTACATAATGCCCCGGGACTTTTCAGCGTTTGGTAGACCAGCTGTTGGGTTCTGACTTAACACCTTACGTATCAGTTTATTTGGATGATATCATTGTGGCCACCCCTACCTTCACGATACATTTAGAGATTCTGCAAAAGGTCTTCACCAGATTGTTACAGGCTGGACTCACGGTCAATCCCGAGAAGTGTGAGTTTGTGAAATCGCAACTGAAATATTTAGGTTATGTCATCGATAGGCAAGGCTTGCGAGTAGATCCGTCTAAGGTTGAGTGTATGGTGAATTATCCTACTCCGAAGTCTAGTAAGGATGTCCGGCGTTTTGTAGGGCTCATCTCGTGGTATAGGAGGTTTGTTAGAGATTTTGCTTCTCGTGTGGCACCACTTCATCGATTGACTCGGAAGTCGGCGACTTTTAGCTGGAATCCTGAGGCCGAGGCAGCATTTCAAGACATAAAACAGTGTCTAGTTTCGGCCCCTATATTGACTTGTCCGGATTTCAAGGAACCTTTCACCTTGCAGACCGTTGCCTCACAAGTTGGTTTAGGTTGCGTACTCACCCAGAAGATCGGAGGGGATGAGCGTGTTATTGCCTATGCTAGCAGGAGTTTGACTCACCAGGAGAAAAAGTTTTCAGCAACCGAGCTCGAGTGTCTCGCTGTGGTATGGGCTATCGAGAAGTTCCGCCCGTATGTGGAAGGAGTCCAATTCCATGTTGTCACCGATCACCATTCTCTATTGTGGTTATGGAAGCTACAGAATCCATCAGGTCGTTTAGCTCGTTGGGCGTTAAGGTTACAGGGTTACGATTTCACGATTAGTTACCGTAAGGGATCTGAGAATGTAGTACCGGATGCGTTGTCTAGGGCTATAGCAGCAATTGAGATTCAAGAAGCCGACCAGGACCAGTGGTATACGAAGCTTAGGGCAAGAATTGTCGAAACCCCTCACAATTTTCCCCAGTGGCGTGTGGAGGGCAATAACATCTTTAAGTTAACGCATGCAGGGTCTCCTAACTTGAATAGGGATTGTGATTGGAAGCTGGTGGTTCCAAAATCTTTACGTGCCAAAGTTTTAGTGGAGAATCATGATGAGCCGACGGCTGGACACTTTGGTTATTTCAAAACTCTTAGGCGTGTTTCAGCTCGTTATTACTGGCCAAAGATGAACGTCGATGTGGCCCGTTACGTTCGTAGATGCCCAGTGTGTACTTCCCAGAAACCCGACCAGAGGAAACCTTATGGGGAAATGCACAAGCGTATTCTTTCTCTTCCTTGGGAGGTTATCTGTACTGATTTGGTAGGTCCGCTTCCGGTGTCAGCTAAGCGTAATCGGTTTATTTTGGTTGTTGTCGATTGTTTCACGAAGTATGCAATGATGTTCCCTCTGAAGACAGCTACGAGTGCGGCGGTGGTTAAACATCTTGAGAATGAGGTTATGTTGGTCTTCGGTGCTCCCGAGAGGATAATTTGTGATAATGGGAAGCAGTACGTCAGTAAGGCATTTCGGGATTTAGCCAAGCGCTATGACAGCAAGATTGTGTATAATGCCAATTACCATCCACAGGCAAACCCATGTGAACGGGTGAATCGAGTCATCAAGACCATGATACGGTCCTATGTTAACAACGACCATCGAACATGGGATGAGAAGTTACCACAGTTGGGTTATGCGTTACGTACAGCGGTACATGAAGTTACAGGTTATTCCCCAGCCTATTTGAATTTTGGTAGAGAACCGTGTCTGTCGGGGAAGATGCATCGACTTCGGGATCAGGGCAACCAACCTCTTGATTTCCACGATCGGACCGATCTTAACGAACATCTTAAGGGTTTGAGGAGCATTTATGCTACTGTTAAGGCGCGTCTCGATAAGGCTTTCCATACCAGCACTCAGCGTTATAATTTGAGGCGTCGACCAGTTAGTTTAGAGTTAGGTCAGACTGTGTGGAAGAGGAATTATACCCTCTCGAATAAGACCGATTACGTGGCTGCCAAGCTGACTCCCAAGTTTATCAAATGCCGTGTTAGACAAAAGGTATCACCGAATGTGTATGAGCTGGAGGATTTTGAGACTCGTCGGAGTTTAGGTTCGTGGCATGTACAGGATTTAAAGGTTCATGAAGATGAGGATTTGGAGTGAGCGTGTTTTAGGGTGGTTGGTTGGGCACGCAGGGAAGGTCACTATAGGGATCATTATCATCTTGTTTTCCCCATTTTAGAGTATAGGGTGGTTGGTTGGGCATTTGTAGGGTAGGTCACTATTAGGAAACGCTTTCATCTTGTTTTTCTCCTCTTATACCGCTAGGGTGGTTGGTTGGGCACGCAGGGAAGGTCACTATAGGGATCATTATCATCTTGTTTTCCCCATTTTAGGGTATAGGGAGCTATATCATCTTGTTCTCCCCGTCTTTTTAGCATTAGGGTAGCTAAATGCTTGCGAATGTGAGTTTTGTAGGTGTCGTTTGGTTAGCACCTTGTGTCTTGCAATATTTATTTAGGTTATGTACCGTTTACGTCATTTGAGGGATTTTGGATTGCTTGACACTAGTCCGTGTTGGATTTTGGGTTAACATTCGTGAGTAGTTAGTTGTTCAGTGTTAGGTTTGTTTTCCGTTAAAACGGAGTTGTTGTTCACAGATTCTTCTGGTGAACCTTTTTTTTTCTGCTGTACGATTAAGTTTCCGTTAGTGAGGGATCATTGTTCACAGATTTTCCTGGTGAACGTCTTTTGGTTCGTACGAGCGAGTTTCCGATAGTTCGGGATTATTGTTCACAGATTTTTCTGGTGAATGATTTAGTTTGTGTCGAGACGATCAGTCCTTCATTCTTCGCCTTCTTTCCTTCCGACATTTACCTATCCCTTTTCCTTTTCGTTCAGAGTATATGGTCTTCGGTATGAATGTGGGGATCCCATGAGTTGCTTTCCTATTTTTCTGACTTTCTCTTTGATCTGGTATGTTTGTGACTTGAGCGTGAATGGAGTCTTCGGAATGCATGAGGTAAAGGTTGTAGGGACCTTTGTCCCCTCCGTACGCGGTGTGGGAGGGATCCTCAACCAGTATGATTGGTGAGGAGCATAAATGTGGCTCTGCCTGTCGCTTCACTGATCTCCTTCAGATCCTCTTTTCCCGGGGTTACCTTCTCCTCACGATCGTCAAAAGAAGAACCCTGATCGTTCTCTTAGTTTGTTTTGTAGTCCTATTTCGGTCTAGCAGTACCATAACTGCCGGGGTATCTTCCACCTCGGGGTTTTTTCTGTTTTGGAAGTATTCAAGGGGGCGGGTACTTGGTGTGGTCTTGGGATGATGTTTGGGGGGTCTCGGGTCTGGGACCGCTCCGCGATGGGTCGTCACGGGTCTGCTCACCGGCGCAGCACTTTCCACCTCGCAGCGACGAGTAGACTCGATCCCTGTCGTGTGGGTCGTTCTGGCTTCGAGGTCCTCTGGGTGTCACCTCTGTCCACACCAGTAGTTGTTGTTCTGAGGTGCGGGTTTTCGTGGTTTTTATGGTTGTAGTTTGGATGTTTGAGGGTCAAACCTCTTTAAGAAGGGGGGGAGTTGAAACCAATGAATTGTTTTCTCGTAATTATGCAGTACTCTCCGCCTGATTGGCAGGCAACCTTTGTCGTTTTCGGACAATTCAAATCGCAGTTGAAACAGTTCTAGTGGAAATACAGGTTTCTATTTTCTCTTTGGAAAGTTCGTATTTAAAAGACCGGTTCAGGGCTCTGTATTATCGGCACCAACAACTTCCGCCGTTGTCGTGAGATGGCGTTAGGGAAGCGTCCGTTTTTCGTGAAAAAGTTCTTGCTAAAATGTCCGCCCGCTAAATCGTTTTTGGACAATCTTCGAGGTGCATCGTCTCCCATGTAGGAAGCTGAACTGAAAGAAGGGTTCGTAAAGGACGCCCAAAGAACCTAGTGGTTGTGGCAGTCGTTATTTTAACATCCTTTCCGTCGATGGGCCAGGAAAGATTACCAATACCTCTGTTAGTGTAAAAGCACATTTTTCTGTTAGGCGATTATCAGGCTTTCCTGGGTAAGCACGCTTCTCTTTTCTTATTCGACCACTAATTTTGGTTGTGTGTTTGCTCAGCTCCTTGCTTCGGGCTGAGATCCTCCTTGCTTCGGGCTGAGATCATCCCAAAGTCGATTGCTGTGGATCCTCGCACACCCCTCGGAGAGATTTGGGGCAGAGTCCTGTTTGTGGTGGCTCATAGCTTCCCTGAGGAGCAGCCCCCTGGTGTTTGGAGTGACCTCGTGATGCCGAGTCTGGTTTGAAACCTACCTCGATTATTTTGCATTTTGTTATACGAACTCTCAAACGATTTCGTTGTGCGGCATAGTATTATGTTCGTTAACTGCTAGGATGCACTGGAATTTTTAATTGCCTGCGTTATCTTGTTTAGCAATTCATATAGTGTTCTTTTATTAGCGGCTTCACCGCAAGTAATTGTTGTAATCAGGTGTCACACGAAGTGCGAGCTTACGCTGTGCTTATTTTAAAGTAATCTTGCCGAAGCTCATTTTGGACTGAAATTTCGCTGAGCGAGTGGCAAACCTAGTTGCGATAGTTCCATGCTCCTTTGGATTAATTAAAATAGCTGGAACAGTATTCAGCCAGCAGTGCTTATTTCCATAGGGCAGACAGATCTGATTGCTTACGTGGGTATTCGTAAATTATTAACTTGATACATATTAAAAAGTGGAACGCAGTACAACGGTAACATTCTCTTAGTCTTCGGTTTGCTATTAATTAATGTGTTTTGGCCAAATTTAGTGCTGAAAGTAAGTCCATTTAGAAATTAGTTACGAGGCCGTCAGCCTAGCTGCGATTTCGGATGCACCCGATTGAATTTGTGAAATAAGTAACAATGTGATATATATTTGCATACTGTGATACATATTTATTTTGTGCTAGTCTTGTCTGTGTACTTTATGCCAGTAATTACAAAACAATTTCATGCCTCCCTGTTATCCGATTCATCATCTATTAGAAATATTATACGATTTATTACTCTGTGGGTTTTGTTTTATTGTTTACGTTGCATTGCTATCTTGAGCGAATTTTAGTAGGTTTGTTGCTTAAACGAACAAGTGGAACATAGGCTGTAGAAACCTCTTGGCGCCCTTATCCGTTCGATCTTTAGTTTTTTTTGGAAGGTAAGTTGCCCACGACCCTTCTCCTGAGTTAGTGCGAGCATGTTCCGATTTACCATCGGCAATTGTTGATGTAACATTAGCACATTCCAAGTTCCAATTCGTTTGTCCTTTTTCCTTCGCTTTAGTCGTTTCTCGTTATTCCGTCCATTCCGAGGCTCGTGTTGAGTACTTTTAACTATTTTTTTTTCCGGGAAGGGGAATTCTTCCCCAGGGGTAGTTAACCCCACGCACAACCCCTTTTTCTGAGGACCATTTCTCGCTTTCTCGTTTGATCCCGAGCCTACCCTCCACCTGGGTTGGTTACCAGATCTCGGATAGGGTTGCTCGGGTTGACAGGGTTCGCCACGTGAAGGTGAGGGTAGGAATTGAGTAGGAGAGGCTAAGTGATGCTGTCAGGATCCGGCATCATGTATTGCGCTTCACTACCCCTTTGAACCCCAAAACAATATAAACGTTTTTTTTTTATTTTTCGTTTTCATATACATAACAGTTATTTTACATCTTTGCCGTAAGTTTTAGGCCTTCAGCTAATAACAAATTTGAAGATCAATTTTTTAGTTCAAATACAAAGTTGTCCTTCAAATTTAGCATCTGAGGTTAAATTTTTTATATTTGAAGAAGAAAATACTTGAGATTTTCTGTTTTTAGTTTTTCCAGATTAATTTTCATACTGGCGATTGTTGGTATCCCGAATCCATAATATGTATTAGGTTTCCCTTGCAGAATATCTAATGCTAAAACCAGTGACTTAGAAACGTATTCGATCAAATACTCCACTTCATTTTTATTCGAGCAATATTGTTTAATTGAAAGCTTTTCATATAAAATAAATAT
Organism: Agriotes lineatus; assembly: GCA_940337035.1. Classification (NCBI taxonomy): domain Eukaryota; kingdom Metazoa; phylum Arthropoda; class Insecta; order Coleoptera; family Elateridae; genus Agriotes; species Agriotes lineatus. The sequence continues at coordinate 98,763 of CALNHX010003204.1, read as the reverse complement.
TTTTTTTGCAAAAATTTATAAGTATTTTTTTGCTAAAATTTGGATTACGGACTCATAGTGTGAATTCCAACGTGTAATGCCTAATAATGCCAGAATAGCTCAAATGATGACCTAAAAGACGTTTAAAATTATGCAAAAAGTATTTACTAGTTAGAAATATATTTTTTAAGAAATAAAAGTAGTTAAATACTCCCAAAGGTATTTAATTACCTTTACTTCTTCAAAAAGTATATTTCCAACTTATAAACACCTTTGCGTAATTTTAAACGTCCAATACATCATCTTTTGAGAATATTTAAATACCTTGTGAATATTTAAATACTTTGAGAATATTTAAATACTCTCAAAGTATTTAAGTATTCTAAAAATATTTAAATAGTCTAAAAGTACTTAAATACTTCCAAAATTTTATTTAAATACGAAATACTTTGCAAAGTATTTGCACCTACAAATACAAATACAGCCCAGTAAAAAGTATTTAAATACCTAGTAATTAAATACTACAAAGTATTTAAATAAAAAGAGTATTTACAAATACAAATACTGCCCAACTCCGCATACAGTATTCTTAAAATCGTAATTTATTTAATTACAGTTACTAACAGTCCGATAAAAACTAATAATACGATGTTTCTCTATAATATTGGCAAAAACTGATTGTCTCCTGTCGTTTAACAGTAATTTACGATACAAGTGCGTAAAGCTACTCTTTAGCCACGAGTGGGGTAGAGTTAAAACGAGAGTGAGCGAGCGTTTTAAGCCCCGCGACTGACTAAAGATGCTTTACGCTTTTGTATCGTACAATATTTTATCTACGATAGAATCTAGAAAACACGGTAAATATAAAAAATTAATTAAATGTAAATTAGGATTACCAGTAAAGTGGGTGGTTAGGGTGTTCGTTAGAAATTACACACACGAATAACTATACCACTTTTAATATTCTTTATTTAACGCAACGGATTACAGACATAAAATTAAATGTGCAGATTTGCTACTATACTATTACACGTGTGGATCGAATAGGTCTTGTTAATCAGCATACATGTGAGCGTTTGTGGATCTGACACTTGGCTCGTGGAAACACTTAAAGTAAATGTTCCACTAAGTATGAGATTAATATTAACGCATTGAGGAACTGACTCTTTGCGTGTCTGTTTAACCAAAGTGGTTTAACAGGCGAAGACCTGATGTGCAATGATCTCGTTCAACCCTATCGCTCTGGTTTATATACCCATGTTACACAATTTACACAATATACAAAAAGGATTTTCTATTCTAGTCACAACAATGGTACAACACTTTCACTTGGGACGCAACGGTTGGAGGTTTTATGAGTTTATGACACCACTTGAAATTCACTAGATTTTTACAGCTGCAGTTTTGTATTGTGACTTCACTTTCGCTTCTGATTTAGAAAAGTGTATTTTAAGAAACCCTTTTAGTTCGAGGGGCGTTGAATAATTTCTCTCCGTTGAATTCCGCGCACAAATCACCTTTTTTAACTGCGTGCATCCGTTTGCTAGAAAGTTTTCTAATGGTACTTAAGCTAACTGCTTGCATTTCACAAATATTTATTGCGGACTGGCACTGTTTATTTTATAGGCGAGCTTCCTTTCTTTGGAATTCTTACGCTAACTGTTGACGAGTTATTGCGATTTATGGCCCCACTACACCAGCAACCGGTCGTAATTTTGTGTATTTTAAAAATTTTAAAACATGTTGCTACTGACAATGTGCCTAATGAAATATTTTAAACATGTTACTACTGACGACGTAAACTAATGAAAACATGTTATTAAACAGTCATTTTACAAACTTAAAAGTGCCAATTAAAGTCAATTTTACATACTGTCGTAGATAAAATTAATTTATACCCAGAAAAACTTCTCTCTACATCAACAGATGTAATGAACGCATTGTAGGGAGCTGATATAATATCTGAAGCTATTTCCGAACCTTCAACGAATTCTCCATACAGCATCTTTGAAATATTTTTTTAAATTTGGAAAACCGTTTTTTACATGAAACTTTTTTTGAAATTCAATTCCCATTATTTTTCAAGATTCGCTATTAGGTTTACTAAATCAACAAGCAAAATGTCTTGCTTTCCTAATTCTAAAAATAGTTTTGGAAATACACTAAAATGATTTTTAATATAAACGAAGTGTTGGCGCAACTGAGAATCAGCGAGTAATCGATTTGACTCTATAATTGCAGCTGACGAGTCATTAGATAACTCTTTGATGTGCGAGTGATAGTGAAAGTATGTACAGTTGGAAGTTTAATTTGTTGGAGAGACAAAGTAACACATTGGATTTTCTTCGTGAAGAACAGTATGACAATACTTTGTTTAAAGCCTCAAAATGTTCCGAATACAATAAAGCAGCTTCCAGCCATGTACCGTATTTAGTTGATACAAGTTTTGGCAGCAGAAATTGAAACAAATCTTTAGCTCCTACTATTTGTTTCGCCATTTAGTCACTTCCGGGCCAGCCTGTATATTTTCACTTGAGTTATAATTCGCTGTGTTTCAATTGATATCAAATCTTGTTTTCACAAAAGTGTTGGTTTTGGTTTTCCCGAAATTAACTTGTTATCTCTTTGCGCCAGCCGCCGCGGTCATTTTCTGTCCGCGACCCCATTTTAACTTTCGCTTTGGTTGGAACAAGTCGTTCCAAGAAAGCATCTCGTGTGCTATCTTGCACCTCGATAATTAATTTTGTTTGTGGCCTGATGACTGAAATCAGGTATGTTTACGCTCCTTGGTTTGATATTCAAGTTTAGTAACTTCCCTTTCTTATCAGCTTTTAGTTACCACTTTTAAGTACCGCTTTTAAACGCCGTTTTTAAGCGACTTCTTATTTGGATTGACGCCACGTTAGATGTCCTAATCGGCATCATAATTAATAATTTGGACCCGCAACTCCTTTCTGGAATACCACTTTTGGGCTTGCCGTTTGTAACACGGAGCGTCTGTCCCCTTATCAACTTTGGCCACGAGGTCGCTGCTGCTGATGGCTGGATATCTAAAATAAACCTGAACTAATTCAGTGCCTACCGGCAACGTTTTTATCACCACCCAGGTTAGTGTTTCAACGTTTGTTGACAACCACGTCCGCCTTTGAATTGTTGGCTGAATCGATTGTAACAACGCTTCAGATTTAAAATTTACAAATTTAAACTACGCTTTACAAATTTAAAACATAATGTATTAATTGTTCATAAATCTCTGCTTTAAAAGTCAGATTTACAATTTACAAATTTAAAACGTAATGTATTAATTGTTCCTAAATTTACAATTCACAAATTTAAAGTTTTGCTTAATGAATACGTATTAAGAATTTTGTAAGAAGTGCCCTCACGCCATTTTACTATCATTACCGAGATAACGGTTAAAACATATGACAGTGGTAAGCTTACTCCTTCATTGAATTGCAATCATATTCAATCCAAGAGCCCAAAAGAGGTTCACATATTTTTTTGTGCGTGCTGCATTTTCAGCATTAGTTATATACTGTATTTAAACTTTGTGATAAACAATTTACAGACCTAATTACGATGTTGCAAGCAACTATTATTTATTAACCAAATAAACCTAATTGTTGCTGTAATTTTATTTATTTCTCGAAATCTGTGATTTCTGGCGCCCTGTGTTTTTCTTATTATTAAAAGAGCTTGCAGCAGTTCAGCTGGTGATAGAAATCTGCGACCCAAGGCCACCGAATTTGAAGCTAGCTAGGTCATTGCGGTGAGTAAGAACATTTCAGAGCTACCGTGGTGTATAAATGATAAGGGGGTTGATCTGCGTTTATACTACCATTGATTATTATTAGTAATCGATCGCAGGTTGGCTTCTTTATTGTTTCAAAATATATCTGGTAATACTTCTCTATATAGCTTTAACAAATACCTGTTTACGTTATTTATGAAATCGGTAACTAAGGGAGACTGATTCCTAATCTTCTCTGCAACTCTATTTAATAGACGTGACAAACATGTATTCTAGATTAAATGTGGATAAAAATGCGTACATTTTGAGCCGCTTTTACCCTGTAAAGTGCTACGTCGTACGTCGGAAAGCATTAGAATTACTTTGTATAAGGAAATTACTTAACTATTCTTGAAGTTGTTACATTATTTGTTTATTTGTTTTCAAATAATTAAAAATGCTTTGTTGGAACTATTTTTGTCTACGACGCTTGCCATTAAATTGGCTATACAGGGTGTTACAAAATTCGCGAATACTATGTTATTCTACATTAAAACCTAACAAAAAATTCCTTTGCCATTTTTCGATAAACCCCGTACTTTTGCACCTACAGCGATTTTTAACGTTGAATCAAGTGGTCTTAATGAATGTCAGGTGTCGAGAAACAAATGATTGTTTAAAATAATTTATTGACAGAAGCTTTGTTGTGTTCATATTATCGTGTGTTTAATTTAGAAAAATGGCTATATTATGACATGCTAATGGCTCTCAGAGCTTCTAATAATTGAACAGTGCCAGCAGTCCGATTATACGGTGAGAGATTTCCTTTGCGGCGACAGCCAAGCATGAACGTTTTTAAAAGATTGGAGGATCGCATTCTGTTACGGTAGTGTTGCTGTACCACCACGTGTAAATGCTGGCCCTCAGTGTCTTCATGATGATGCTGTTCTTACCGATAAGTTAGATTGTTTTAAACACACCATAATTTCAACTGATCGAAAACATGATTCTAAAGCTGTAGTCTGTAAGCCTAGACCGATTCCGTTAGACTTCTGAGAGCAAATGGACAAGGAATTAGAGCGACTCGAAGGGAGGGCATCATCTCCCAAATAGAAGCGAGTCAGTGGGGGACGTCATTGGTGCTTCTGGTTCAGAAAAATAATGGAAAATTACGACTACAAGACAACCGCCAACAAATTTTTGGTGGAGGTGAGGAACCGGAGGTGCAAATCTGCACGAAGGCGAACAGTTCACAAAGATCGACCTTAATCAGGCGTATACGCAATTCGAACTGGATGATGAGGCAAGGAAGACATTAGCATGGAGAACCCACGGACAAATATTCACCGTGAACAGAATGCCAATTGAGACAAAAACCCTTTCGGAGGAATACCAAGAAAAAGGTAAATTTTTAAATTTTACAGCGTATTCCAAAGACCACTTTAACTTTAATCAAGAAAGGCGGAGAAGTGATCGTTGACGATGTTCGGCCCATGGACAACAGAGAAATTGCAGAAAGGGGCAAGGATGACACACTCATAACAGTCATAACGAAAGGTTACATAGAAAACGGATTGCCAGGAGGTAGAAGAAGAGTTGAAACCTTATTGCCATAGAAGAAATGAGCTAACGGTAGACAGCGGAGCGGAGTGCTGCTGTGGGGATTTAGGGTGCTGGTTCCCCGAACCGTGAGAAAAATATTACTCTGGGGGAGCTTCATTGCTCATTTTGGAATGGCCGGAATGAAATCGCAGGCAAGGTCCTACTTGTCGAGGCCGATATTAGACGAAGATGCAAATCGTGCACACCTTGTTTGCAGAATAAACCCGATCCTCCAAGAGCAATGATTACGTCATGTCCAATAGCTAAGGGGCCATGGAGCCGAGTCCATATGGATTATTTAAGACCAATAAAAGGAAAATGTATCTCATTCTAACCGATGCTTATTCAAATGGTCGGAAGTTTATGAGGTAAAGTCAATGGCTGGAGTTGAAGCTAAGAGAAGCGTTTACAAGGTTTGGGTTTCCAGAAACAGTTATAAGCGATAATGGTGGACAGTTGGTTTTACACCAAAGCGAACAATTTTATAGAAGGAATAAAGTCGAGCATATTAGAGCACCTCCGTACAACCCAACGGCACTGCATAGAACGCAGTCAGGACAATTAAGAACAAAATTAAAACAGCAATGCAAGATCCCAAGAATAAAATGAGAAAATTAGTACCATAATATTAAGATTTCTTATTAGCTATAGGAACACCAAACATTGTTCAACTTTGGAAATGCCAGCAAAATTGATGCTGGGCAGAATGCTAAAAACCACTTTAACTTTAATCAAGAAAGGCGGAGAAGTGATCGTTGACGATGTTCGAACAAGGGAAGCGATGCTGGAAAACTTAGAGAAAGCGAAGGATGCTCATATTAAACATAACGACAGGAGGCGGAAGAAGTTTGCGGTAGGAGATAAAGTGATGGTAGGTTCCTGACTACCGAGGGTAAACCGGAAAATTGGTAGTTCAACTTACATATGCGAATTGGAGACGGGGAAATTCTGGAAGAAGCATGTAAATCAAATGATACCGAGGGAAGGTGAAGAAGAACTGGAGGGCATAAGGCAAAACCGGACACAGAAGCAAGAAACCAGGGTAATTGTAAAAGTTCAGGTATTAATAATGCGAACCGAGGTACAGTAGAGAGCAATTTTGTAGTACCTAAGTACACTGGAAAATTTTCAGAGAATCCTATTCCGGAAAGTAGCACAGTAATTACAGAGGCAGACACTAACAATGAAGGTACTATCCCACAATCATCAGATGCTCTAGAACCTTTTGTAGAATTGGAGCAAATTAGGTTAGGCACAAGTAATAGTCCAAACACATCTATTACTAAGAGACCTCCACGGAAAAGATTTCATATAACAGTAGTACATGTGTTGGGAGCTAGGTAAGATACGAGGAGCGTTCAAATATGAATTATAATTTTAATTGTGCGCCAAAAGACAAAGACATGCACAGAAGTTGTATAAATTAATTAATGCTCTGGAAGAAGTCCTAACTTCAGCCAGTCGTTCAGTCGTCACAATTAATTTTCGTTCAATTGGCAAGCATGAGTGAAGTGGGAGCGTCAAAAAACGCATTATTTGTAAATTTCTTATCAACGAAGATATCAAACCATAAGAAATTAGTATAAGAGTTACGAGACAGTTTGATGCGCAATCACTATCAGACATAAGAGTTTACAAAAGGAGCAAAGCGTTTAAAGATGGCGGCAAAGGTGCCCAGAATGAACCGAATTCTCACCGTCCAAAAGCATTGACAACAGAAGAGAATGCTGACAGAGTAAACTACACTTATTTGAAACGATTGTCGAATTACAGTGAAGGATATTCCTTCTGCATTAAATATCAGTAACAGTAAACAAAACGCGAGTTCTCTGTCTGTGTCTTACAGGATCATGCTCGACCCCATTTCGCTATTCACATGCTGACTACGATCCAAAAATTAAAATCGACCATGCTGCCCCATTTACCATATATTTCGGACCTTACTGCATCAGGTTTTTTATTTGTTTGGACCCTTAAAAGAGTTTCTATGAGAAAAATACCTCGGTGCAATGAAGAAGTCATCGAAATTGTTCGGGGATGGGTGTGTCAGCAGCCAAAAGAATTTTTTTCTCGTGGAATACAGACACTTCCGGAAAGATAACACCAGTTTATTAAAAGAGAGGGAGACTGAGTAGAAAAATTACATTATATACATTAGAGTCCTTGTGTTTGTTTTTGAATAAATATTAAATTATAATTTATATTTGAACTCTCCTCGTAGTTTTAATTTAAGTGTAGGGGTGTGATGTATTGATGTAGGCGCTGATTGCAGCCAAGGGAATTACGGAACGCACCCATCGATGCTGCTGAACGTCAACGCGAACGGTTGCGAGTATGTAACAATAAATGTATATGTATATATATACAAGGTGCTACACGAATAGTGTCTGATTTAGAGCCCTTAATTCCTGCAACACAAATTACTCTCTCACAGAATACTTCGCTGTTATTCAATTTGAATAAAATTTTGTGATCATGATTTCAGAAAAATGAAACAAAATTGTCATCCTGTGACAAAGTAATTTGTGTTGCAGAAGAAACGGCGCTAAACCAGACACTATTCGTGAATCATCCTGTATATTGTAATAATGCCCTTAACTATATAAGGCTTAGTAAAAATAATATATTCGATTACCCGAATCTGGATGAATCTATGCAGCTGGGACCACGTTCACGATCTCGTACGACGTTTAATCTTGATGAAACCCGAAGGTAGTGGGGCTTCTGCAACGGCTTGTCTGTGAAATGTACCTTGCAAAGGCAGCTCCCATGTCGGCTCGCAGAATGAAGGGACACCATGGCAATTACAAACTTGGTGATGGTCCCCTGCTCCAAATTTCTGCACCTAGGCACTCAGGAGGGTCTGCTCCATACGTTGCACCTAAAATTCTAGATGGCCGATGTCTCTAACTATTCAAAAATTTGCCTCGATATCGGACGCTCTTGGTTGAACTTCGCAGAGCTAATCCCTTTTCACTGGGATGTGTCACCACGACGAAAATTACACACAGATGCTCTACAGACTGGTAAATATGAAAAACAACTTTTTAGCTCACACAGAAAACTTTTTAATATTAAAATTTACAAAAAAGTGGGAGCACCTCTTTTACAAGCTTGTTTTGTTATGATTAACAATTGATTGTCTCATATCCTAGCACCTACGTTTTACAATTGTTTTGTGAAATAAGTTTTTATGTAATGTTTTTACTTAAGAACTAAACTGTCTTTTTCTTAGAAATTGTCAACCGTAGCACTTTACTCTGCTTTTGCACAATTAGTTTTTAAATGCACTGTTTCACCTGTTTATGATTAGCACTTCACTAATGTTCTTATCAAGCTGTCGTTAGCCTTATCATGCTCTTTACAACCTTTACTTCCTTGTACTGCTTTGCACCGTTTCTTTACCAGTCACTGTGTTGCCGTTTGTTGGTGATACAATCTTTAATACTAATGCTCATATAATTTTTGTAACTTCACAAATCCTCTCTGTGTCATATTAAATTCACATTATTGCACTGACGCCACCAAATCAAATCTGCCAGCTACATAAATTAAGGTGCGCTTGCCATTCCGAATATCATTTAAGAATAAAAAGTTAAACGTAACCCTTTTGATTCTGCCTTATCTAATGCTAACCTAATTATAGTTACTGCTAATCATATCACGTCCATTTATTAGTGTAAAATACTGATTTTATCTTGCAATACATAAAACATTAATTCTGTTCTCACTTTGAATTATTCTTTCATTTTCGTGTTAGTTAGGCAACCAGAATTGCTGTGGGCAATAAATCATTACAATATATAGATTGAGTGTTAGTTACAAATAAAGGACGTTTGAATAAAAGTGGTGTTTTGTGTAACGACGAACACAATAAGAAGGTATGGTGTCCTTAAAACTAGAACAAAAGAAGAATAATTAAGAAGAAACGTTGGAAATCCGAATGGCTCCGGAAATAAAAGATTAAGACAAGATGACTGATAAATTTTCCAGTAAATATACAGTAAGGTAAGTTTTTAGCAATGCGGAGGAGCTTGCGTTAGAAAAATATATAAAAAAGTGTTCGGATATTAATTATGGCCTAGCTTATAGTGATATCTCATAACCATTCTCTTTCTAAAATTCGTCAGTCACGTAACGTTTGTTATTGTGTTTCCTAAAAGGTTGAATTAAACTCCAAAGATGTTTTCTTGTAATTTTGCCCTAAAATTTTGACATTTTGTTTAATCAACCAATCCTGCATCTGATCCTTCTTCCAATTAAGTGAGGGTAACTTTTCCAACTGCACCAAATGATACGGTGTATTGTCCAAGATTACCACACATTTACCAGGCATTTTATTCAGAGCAGGAAGTAATTGATTAACCACCCAATTTTGAAAAATCTCCCTGTTCATGGTTTTGTAATAATCCCTATCGTTGTTAGTTGAAGTTAATAATAGATCACACCCTTCCAAACCCAAATTTAGTTCCAGCATACAAAACAGTAAAACGCTTCCCCTCCGATTTAATTTTAGACGGATTACTTTTAATTTCAGAATCGTGTACCCATTGCCGGACGCTGGATCTATTTTGATAAATCCAGGTTTGGTCCAAGTACACGAATGTTATATTTTCACTAGAATTTTTCAAGAAGTTCCTCAAATAAGTAATTTTGGATGCAACATGTTTCTGTTCGCATAGAATTTAACGTCCGTTTCCATGTTTGTATTTATAACCATTTGATATTTGAATATTATATAAAGTCGTTTTCTCCTTATCGAATTCGAATTTTTTACGCGCGTCCTTTAATAGTCTAGCCAAAGTTAAGTGTTCATTTTTCAAGTGATAATTCCAAATCTGCCTTTGCAAATCTTCCCGAAATGTAAAATTTTTATAGAATGTATCATTTCTAGGTCGTGGGCCAAAAGGTTTAATTTCAAAATTGTTCCGCCCAATAATACTTCTAATAGCTTTTTCAGATACCTCAAACAGTACAAAGCCCAAAATTAAACCAACAGTTAGGTTCTATACATAAATACTTACATCCGAAATGTCACTGAGCCGGGAAAAGATTTCCATTTCGCTGAGGTCTGGCCTGTCGGTTTTATAATGTCTGTAGGCATTTGTATATTCTGTTCACATATTTTTGGCATGAAGGTTGGCCATGACAGTTTCCCCAATTTAGCTGTGTAAAATTACTTTGTTGTGTTTAAACGAGGTTTACATTTGAGGTTATTGTTACAAAATACTTTTAGGTTAGAAAGCATAACAAAACACCTTCAAATGCAAAGTTGCTATATTTAAGCAGAATAGAAAATGGAACTTAGTAATTTTTACTTCTTTTTACGATAAAGGAAGTATTGGATTCACCTCAAAATTTCGAAATTGAGTTTTCAACATATCTTCACGTTTTAGAGTCTCCGGAACCAAAAAAAAACATGTTTTTGTTCATTGGTCTGTCTGTCTGTGTGTCTGTCCGTCTGTCTGTCTGTCTATGTGTCTGTGAACAGAATATCTCAAAAACGAAAAGAAGTATGACGTTGAAACTTCATATATAAGTTTTATGTACTATCTAGATGTGAGAGCAGGCTTTTGAAGAAAATCGCATAACCGGAAGTATGGTGTTTACTCTTGTGACTTCAGTTTTTTTCAATTTTTTCAAAAACGGCTTTAACGATTTTGTTCAAACTTTAGATTTTTATTACATTTTAATGTGTATTGATGTGCGATAGGTGATTTTCCAGTTGATTACCTCTAAAATGGGTTCTTTGGTTTTCTTTTATTAACTCCTATTTTAAATAGAACGTCCGGTATATTAGTACATTTTTGAATTCAGCTTGAAATTTTAGAAAAAATTTGCCTTTTCAACTAACGCTCTATTTTGTACTCTTTCTGCAGAATTTGTAATTTTTGATAAATGCTTAAAAATTAAAAATCAAATTTTTTGGCTAATTATAAGATCACTGTAAAAGGAAGTTGTGGGTGTATCACAAAGTTATGCAGTCCATCTGGCACCAATATTATGGTCTGTCAAATGACAGTAAATGTGTTGAAGGTTATACAGGTTATATAACAAAATAAAAATTACGGTTCTGTTCATATACAACTTAACAACAAAAATCCAAGGCCAACCTTCATGCAGAAAAGGAGTGAATGGATTATAATGTGTAAATATACGGTACCCCCCACCCAAGAAAACCGCCTTTCGGTGCTTTCCAAGAATACTTCAACACTCAGCATCACTCCGTTTAGCTAGTACAATGAAATTAATTAAAAATTTAATTATTTGACTTGGGTAAAAATTGGATGAAAAAATATTTTTAGGAGAAAAATATAGTCAAAACAAACGACATATTGTCGTGAAATATAGTTTAATAAAAATATTGATATGAAATTTTTAAACAAGACGTTTCGCCATTTTTGATGGCTTCATCAGTAATATTATAAATTGTAACTAATTAATATTTAATATATTCTGAAAGAAAAACAATAGGATAAGCGAACAATATATTTTTTTCCTCAAGTATGTGTACTTACATGATTAATATGGTTTATTTTTCACGACATTTTTCAAAGTATGTTGGTTAATTAATAAAACACAGTCATTAAGTGCAATCCATATTAATTTTTACTTAATAGCAAGACACGTAATACGAGCTCTTAAGCAGGCAAAGTTCAAATTTTACAGATAAAGGAAGCTTGCAAGGTTGTTCACATATTTCTGTTATCAATGCATGCGCAAAGGTTTTCTCCTAAAAATATTTTTTCATCCAGTACAATGAAATGTTATGAACCAGTTATTTATCAAAAAACAAAAGAAAAAAAAAATGATCGACGACCATACCTCAAAAGTTGATGTTGCCTTCATTTTCGGAGGACCTATCATATGAAAACGATCCAAGATTTCAGGAAGGTTCCTGGCGACCGGAATCGTGTACACATACGAACATACATACACCGCACAGCACGTTTAGGCACCCCCCTAATACGAGGGAGGGATCTAGTGGGCTGGGGTTTTCACCAAAAGATCCGCACATCGGAGACGGAGATTTGGCATAGTGGGTTCATTAGTCGGTTGACACGCATTTTAGAGATATTTGACTCAGAGTGGTTTTCGATATGAGGGAATTTCAATACTTCGTACACTTCGTGTCGAAGTAATTTTGTGCCAGATTTAATAACTTTCAGCATATTTGCTTTCGTATAAATTACAATTTGTTGACAGATAGGCATCCATGACGCCGATGTCTATAAATATTATGCCTAGTGGCAAACAAACTGGCAACATTGCACGTTTAACCTCAAAATGTCAAATTAGACACTTTCGTGAGCCGCCTGTACTTAACAGCTGATTCTGACAAAGTGTCAGAAATAGATTCTAGGGAGTTTTAATTTTATTAAACATAAAAACAAAATTCCATGTTTACCTACCGGGAAAATAACTACTGAACGGTGTATATGCTATGGAATCTAAATTTCTTACTTAAATATTTTGCTGATTTGGGTCAAACATGACCACCAACAGAGCAGCTTTGCTCAACTTGTGACTTTTCGCGTCCCTACAAATTGTTTGAAACGTGCTAACCATCGTTATCAATTTGTTCGGCGCTATCACGCCACAAGAGCCATCCAGTCGCGACATGAAGACATCTGGGCCCCACCAGGGGTTTCATAAAGCCAAATGTTCATTGCCTAGTCGCTGCAAGATTTAGCCGATTGCACTAAGTGTTTTAGGTCCAGTGGCGTATCACACGAGTTTAATATTAACGTATCAGGGAACCCAGCTTTGAGATATGAGTCATCTTGCCTACCGAGCTAGCCTCTGTAAGATTAAATTGCAGATGGATGAAGTATAATAAAGGGCACAATACTGTTTACTTTATAAATAATTAACGAACCCAGTAAGTATTTTTAGTCAGTCGAAATTTGACCTAAATAAAAGAATATTAGCAGGTAGTGGTAATTGCTATTTATTTTATCATCTTCATTATAATATTACAACAGAGATCAAACCATTACAAACATAATATGCCAAGCGGAACGTGGTGCTGTCATAAACCTTTACAATATATCGTTATTAAAATGTAAAAAAATGGTACCGTTAGATTACTATGTTCTGGGAGTGTTGCTCGGCACCGTCGCTTCTATCTGCAATGGCTCTGCAATCCAGATAACTTTTCAAACACGTTTCTATTCCTTTTCTTTGTCTCTCAAGACCTTCAGACACATGATTTCCAATTCTGCAATTCCTTCACTGCTTCCAATTTGCCATACAATAAGTTGTACTGTTATTTACCTTTCTAGGTTATGTGTATATGACCTGTTGCTCGAGTTATTTGTATCGAAGAACTGTTTTAATAGCACTGGTCAACACAGTTTGGTTTTCTTATACATCAATACGTGTAGTTTATGTCTTTTGTCATGCTGATTCTGAATCTGATTTCAAATTTGCTCCATCACGTCAGAATTAAATGTTCTTAAATAGTTTTTTCAAAAAACGCATTAAATTTTACACAATTTCAAAGTTACTTTTATATAATAAAGATAGTACAAGAAGTATTGTTCTGCCGAACATTGAGTGGACATGTCTGAACATGTCCTTGCATATTTCCTACGTCAGAGTACTTAAACCACGCCTATTTTTGCTCTGGAACCAATCAAATTAAGAATTGGTCGAGTTCTGACTATGTGGGTACTATATAAAGAGCTACACCGGCTCTTGCGATTTAATGTCAATCAGTTTGTGATAGCTGAACGTCTTTTTATTTCATAATGTCCCGTACGTGTATAAATAATCCAAACAGGACGATAGCATACAGCTCCATGGAATGTACATAGGCACCAAATTAATATTATTTAATTTACTTTTCAATAATTTTATTTTCCAAAACCTGACGTGCCAGAATAAATTTGTTTTATTACTATTATTAGAAATATAAAGAAACGAAAATTGTACATAGTTTCTAAGGAAAAAATTAAAAAATGAACATTTGTTGTCTAGTGTAATCGAAGAAATCAATACTTGGATTCACTGTGTACACAAATATTGGATATTTATCTTAACTGACATTTCTGGCACGCAGGTAAAGTATAACTTACGTAGTTTCAATTGTTTCAAAATATTTTTAACATTTATTTATGGGAGCAATTAAAAATACGTATACTTTCAGAGCAACTTTTTAAATGAAATTCACTCGGAAACGACATTTCCAAGCATTTTGTTTTGAATTATTCAATTTGATTGGCTCCTGCCAAACAAATGACATTTAAACGAACCAGTCATAGTTGAGTAAACATGTTGTAATTATATTAAATTATAAAATTGCAAATACTAATCTTAGTACTAAAGTAGGAGCTAATATTTTTGCGGCATTAAATTGCGTGTTACAGCTCAGATCGTTACTAAATACAAGAAAACAAAGCCCCACAAGTGGGCATCAATTTGTTCCAGGAGAAAACAGTACTTTAAGAAAAAAAAACAACGCATGGCAATTATTTGCTCCAGCTAGCTTTCAGTCGAAACAATAACGCTTCGAGGCACCTGATATGGGTTTATTTGCTATTTCGAAATAGGGTTACGTATATAATTAATTAGGGTGAGGTCGCCACAAGGTTAAAATCAAGCTGCAGGTCTTCAAGACGTCTCTAACCTTGAAGAAATATCAACGGATTCGCAGGCAAAATGCTGAGTTGAACCTCGGTCACTTACCTTTGCTTTCAGTTAATAATATCACTATAAAAACACGTTCTGCACTTCTGCCTGACAACAGAATACAGCAAAACACCCAATAATATTTAAATGCTATAATGGTCACACAATTAGAAGAAATTCTGGTACAGTATTCTTAAGACTGATTTTAACTAATTATTTCTCTCTGTGACGTCACGAGAATACAAACTAATACGGAAAGATTGACTTAGAATACGCAAATGACAGCCAACCAGGCATTCAAAATTCTTTGAATGGGTTACATTAATACATAAATACAGTAATACACAAATATAGACGGCAACACTTCGAACATAATTTAAGCATGCAACCACTTCAAAAAGGACGGACAATTGGCGATACAAAACATAAAATTTTCACAGCATGCAAAAGTTACTCAAATACTTTTTACTATAGCAAAAATGCAGAATTTGTTACGATACCTCGAACCATGGAGAGAAAAAGGCAGTGCCCAGCGGTTTGCTTATCAAAACCATCGAGACGAAACGCATATTTGCCAGGTCAGCGGGAGATACCTAGACGGCGATGCAACTGGAAGCAGGTTCTCAGCTCGTTGGAAGAACTTCGCAGACACGTGGCATTCTGATCCGATATAAAATCGATATTTGGAACCGGTGGTAAGACGATAGGTAGAAAATCCAATAACCCAACAAAGTTTATTTGTATAGCACAACTTTATAAATCCGAATTAAATCAAGTTACCTTGCGGCCAGTATTGTTATGCTTGCAACAGGAACTAAAACAGCGGAAACACTTACGGAAATATTTATCTCGATATAAAGAATCAACACCTACGGCTAAACTTCGATAAATCACCAAACCGCTCCACGGCAGCTTACGGAGTCGAGAGCGTTACATGTTCGCTGACATGGTAATACTCGACTGTAATCAAAAAGCCAAATTTTTAGCTTACTGACTTTGTTGATCTCCTCCTTTGAGGGACAACGACAGAAAAGGTAATTCCCCATAAAGGTATGCTCACGAACTTCACGAACTTCGCTTTGTCTAATTATGGCCTGCGCAAGCTTTTAAACCTTGTATCACGAACACAATTTAGAGAACTATCTGGCAGGGTCAGCTTATATCAAAATGAACGATAATTACCTAATTTCCACAAACGGCGTTAAGAATACAAATTAACCTAACATGCACTACCAATTATCTACATTATAATATACCATGAATGGTCTTCGTCATCGAAAGGTAAAAGAGGCTAAAGATAATTAATGAGTGAATGCGAAAAATAAGACTTGTTTCTGAAATATAATTTTAGATTCATATTTGTAATTCTTATAATTACCAATAAATCTCTTATTTTTCATTGTTATACAAAGTCGAATGTTAAACACCTTTGAATATTGCTCATAATCAGTTTTTGTGTGTCCCATAAACATAATATTAACAAAAAAAGTTAATTTGTTATTAATTTTGGCTTTATTCTGTTAAAAATTTGCATTTGCCTGCTTAAGATTACTTGCTCCTTCTGTATGCATTAAATTACCTAAGTTCTATACTTTGTAATCCTTAAAATATTTTTATAACTAGAAAATTTACTATTTATAATTTTTAGTTTGCGGCTTTTCTGCTTCGTACAAATTTGCTTATTATATAAAACAACTTTGAACTCAGATCGTCGATGTGGAACATCAATTATAACTACTGGACTGCACATAATTAAATTGTCTAGTGATTCCATTGTGGTACACTGTTTTTAAAGAAATTTACGCCAATAAATAAACAATTAAATATAGTAAACCTTTTAATTACAAGATAAGTAAACGTACATGATATAAAAAGTCGCTTATTTCACATCAGCTGCATCTTTCTTGGGCGATTTGGACTTCGACTTAGATCTACCGCGACTCTTAGATTTTCCACCCTTCGATGATGATTTGCTCTTAGAACGCGATTTGCGTTTGGGTTTGGGTTTGGGCATCTTCTTGATCTTCTTCTTTTGGTCTTTAACAGAATCCGTCGATACTAGTTTTACTGGTGCTGCGATCGGCACTTCTGGAAGCCTCGAGAAATAGTCGTAGCTAAATTTTGTGCACGCTTTCCCTAAAATTAATAACCAGGCTTCATCCATGATCTTGCAAAAACAGCCAGCTTACCGTTACAGAAATCTTCTCCACACTCCTTGCATGAAACCACGCGCATCTCCACCACTCCAGCCTTATTCTTCGTTTTGCGAATTTGGGGGTCCAAGGCAAATGCTCGTTTATCACTTGCTGCTGTTTTTAGTTCGGATTTTCCCAGCTCCACTATTCTGTAAGTTTTAATGCATGTGAATATACTATACCATACTAGTAGAATATTGTATAAACAGAAATGTGTGAAGAAATAACGAGAACGTAATAATTTGTTTAAATGTTTCAAGTAGCTTACCTTGAAAAAAGTTCTTCGTCGACCTTACTCTTTGGTCTAACTGTGGTTAACATTTTCCAGTCAATAGGAATCGAAATTAAATCTTCCACTTTCAAGCTTTTCATGTCTGGAGGAAGAGGGTCCATGAAGGTATACGGTTCTTTCATAGCTTTAAAATCCTTTTTTCCCGTTTTAAATTTGAAGTCCTTATCCCTTATCTTAATATCTTCTGTACGTACTTTTTCAACTTTCATTTTGAAATCGGGAACTTTCTCCATCAACCTTTTGAATTCTTCTTTGGTGTTCACTGTAGCTTTCGACAAGTCGAGAATCGGTGCGACCTCTTTCTTCTTGCCGAGGAAGTCGTCTAACTTCGCCATTTTTTAGAACGAATCTGGGTAACGAAATAACAAACCACGTTGTAACTAACTGTCATGTGAAGTCTACATACTCATTAGTGCAATATAAAAAATTCCGACAATAAAAACTAAAAACATTAGTAACAATCACATTTGTACTGAGGTATTTTTGAAACTGGAGCTTTTAGCCGTTTGTTTCAGTCGTTCTGCTAGGTGAACATAAACTTGGAGTGCGAGGTGAATGCTGCCATTGTTCTTGTTTCAACAGTAATCCATTATGAAGCGAATTCAGTTTCTCCAAAACCTCCCTATCTATACTAGAATTATTGCACTCAGGTAAACAACCTTCGTTATTCTTATATTGCACGTCTTCCCTTGGAGTATGTTCAATTTTCAATATATCCACCACCTTAATTTCATCAGTGTATTTATGTTTATTTGATCTACAATCGCAACAACACTTAATACATTCAGGTTTTGTGTAATAAATATGATCCTTATCTGATTCTAAAGGCACAATTTCAGTCTGATAAACCTGGACGTTTCTTGCAAATAACTGCCCGCCTTTCTGCCACAGAGCTCTAGTTCTTCTTTTTTCTATATACCCTTTTTTCCGATACGTTCGCGGACTGGCAGTTTGACTATCATCACTAGAGTGGGGCGAATAATTATTATTTTTGTCATCATATAATTTAATTTGCCGCGGTTTTTGCCTAGTCTTTTTTCTTTGATAAAAAGGATCTTTTTCACTTTGTTTCATATACCTCGTCGGTGGGCGATTGGCACCCCATTTAGGCCTATCTCCTGGATTATCGCGTATCCTTTCGCTAGTTCTACTTCTACTGTCTTTCCTGCTTCTACTTTCAAAATTGACATCCAAATTTACAAACTTTTCCCGTATATACTTAACTTCCCTACTTTGGTCCGCGTCGGTTTTAAGAGGAGTTGGAGTTTCCGTCTGCGTGCTGCTGTCGCAAAACCTTCGGTGTCTATATTGCGTCGGGGTCAAAATTCTATTTTCTGTCCTTGGTCCTGGGGTTGGTTCTGGATTTGCTGACATAGGAACTGCTACTGGCAGTGGGGTAGTTGGTCCTGGGTTGTAAGTTGGCATAAGAATAGCAAAAGGCATGGTTTGGTAACCTTCAAAAGATGTTTGCATCATCATAGCTACGTTTTCTTGGACACCTGGTTTTGGTGCTACTACTGGAGTTGGTGGCACTAGTGGTGGTGGAGCTGGTGGTGCAGGTAACGGTTGTTCTACGGGAGTCACAGCTCTGTTGCGATTAATGTTGGTTTCTTTCTTTTCGTTGATATTGTTGTGATGAGTATTGGTGTTGCTACTGTTTCCAGTGCTGGTAGAGTTTGAAATATAAGAAATGTTATTTTGTTTGTCTGATAAAGGCTTTACATGTTCTTCCTCACCGTCACTATGGTGAATTTTCAAAAAATTATTATTGGCTTTAGAATTTTTACTTGTAGTTTCTCCGATAGGGCGAGGAGATATTACTTTCTCTTTTTCAACGATATTTTCACTAATATTGCTAATGGTAATATTAACTTGCTTCATCATTTTTTGTTTTATTTTTTGTTCTTGTGCCTGCTTTTCTGCAAGTTCTATAGCTTCCTGTAACGCCTGCTTGCGTTTTCTCTCTCTTTCCATTTTTTCTTGTAACATTTGATGCTCGTGCTCTCTGCGTCGCCTTTCAATTTCCTGTTCCCTTTCAATCCTAAGTTCTTCCTCCATTTCCTCCCTTATGCGGCGCTCTTTCTCCTCCCTTCGCCTTTGCTCTCGCTCCTCCAACTGTTGCTTGATAGCTTCTTGGTGGGCTCGAGCAAGCTGGCGTTTCCTTTCCCTCTCCGCTAACTCGACCGGATCAACTGGATTATTTTGACCTCTTATATAGGTTCTGCAATTTAAAAAATAAATCACTCTCTTAAGAATTACTAATAACAAGCTTACCGAGTTTGCGATATGGAAGAACTAGTATACGGGCGCTGATCTCCATAATCTTGTTCCGGGGACTCCGCTGGCGAGCTGTTCGAAACGACCAGTTCAGTTTCCCCTTGAAGGCCTCTCTTCACCCATCCAGGAGTGTCGTGCATCTCAGTGTCGTACTTCACTTCCTGGGGATCCCAGAACTTTCCAACCCCAACTCCGCGGTCGCCCCATTTGGCTCGGTCGTCTCGGGTGCTAGAAGAGGACTCGTAGCCCAAGCTCTGGGTCCAAGGGTGCTGCAGATATTCGGGAGTGTGGTTGGGGTTGTCGCTGCCGTACCCGGACGTTTCGCCCCCCATCTCCTTGTCGCATCTATCATTTGGCGTGTAGGTCTGCGCCTGGTTTCGATAGATTGGGGGCAAACTTTGCCTATGACTAGCGTTAGAATCTCGCCGCGAAAATAAGTCTGCATTTGAAGTAGTGGAAGCCAACTTTGTTACATTTCTTGTTCTAGAAAAGAGGTTTGCGGGCTTTCGATGAGTATATCTAAGTGGTATTCTGGGAAATTTTGCTCGAGGGTTGGGGCTTCGAGGGTAATTATGCGCCATTTGCTTGCAAAGTAGGGTTGAAGTGGAACATTCGTGATTTAAAATGGAAATTAATAACAGACGCGTCAGTCAGTGGGTGTTGGATGGCTCAAACTGGCACAAGGTTGTCGAAATTCGGTACAAAACTACGTGTTTTGCGGAAGTATATGGTTAGTCGTGGAAAACAGGCGTACATACAAGAAAAAGTAATTTTCTCACCTTGAATTCTCGATTGACTCTTTGATACAGCCCCAAGGCGCCGATAAACCCGCGAGCTCTTCTACAAGTAGAACAGTACTTTAGAACATTACCTTTTCCTGCTTCTTTTATTTACCTCGTTCACGTGCCCACTGCTGCTTTTTTCGTTCGATTAATGATAGAGGTTTGTCGACGAATGTTGACATATCATTTGAAGTCGGTCAGGAACTTCGGGCTTTTACTAGTTGTGTTTGGCTTGAAATCTGAAATTAAAAAAGGACTCTATATTAAATATCAAACTCCAGTTTCATCAAATCTTGTATTTGCATAAAACGTCAGATAAATTCCCAGACATCAGCTGCATATTATGTTCGAAATTGTGGCCCAGATATAACTTAGAAATCGATGTTAAACCAGATCTATAAATAGAAAAACGTAAAGCAGTTGATAAAATGCAGAACGCGAATCGTTCATGATGATGGGAAACCGGAATTGTTAACCTTAAAATTAAACATGCAACCTTGTGAGCTTGTATAAAAAATGGGAAAAATATGATACTTTATGTATAGCTATTTCAGGATTGTAATACATTTAATGCATAATTTTGAATAAGCACGATCCACTTAACATAAAATTTATGGCAATTGTGAAAGATATCCAGAGTTTATCTTTAATTTTCTATGTACTTAAAATGTAACTGATTTTCAATGTCTATCTTAGTGATGGCTCTACTACTATTCCATTACTTGGAAATAATTTAAGCGTGCAATTTAAAAAAATGAAAACATAGATCAAGCAACATAGTAGCTTTAAAATTATTTTAAAATACTAGGCTGCCAATTGAACTTATCCGTAAGTATTATATTCGTACTATTATTTTATTCATGCCTTTTGTATTCCGAAAAGCGACATAAAGTTATTTATACTTATGGCTAAAAGATAATGAAGTAATACATGCTATATTTGTATTAATTTATAATGTATGCACTCTAGTAAAAAAATTATCTTATACTTTCAGTATACACTTAAAAAAAGGTTAAGAAGGCATTAATTGCATCACGACATCTGTCATTTTACATATGTAAATGATGTTATGTTCAAGCCATAAATTGAATAACAGAAACAAAATGGAAATTGTAAATTGTTACGGGTAAAAAGTTTTACTCTTTACTCATTAATTGGCCCCAATCCGAAAAGCTCAACTTTGTGCAGTCATTAAGGTCGCCGAACTCGTTTTGAACGCCCTTCGGTGGCGCGACATGGATTATTGATCCGCTGTCATGCGTAACTAGGCCAAGTATTATTCAATTGTCTCCGCACACCTGCGGCGATTAATTTTGAAGTACCACCGACTTGATCGCATACTATTTATTAACATTTGCTTTAAATTAGGGCTAGTTTATAGTAACTTACGAGGGAAAGACTACTGTCCTAGCTCACTCACGATACTGCAGATTTCTATGGTTGATTTATGGAAGATATTTGGGTTTTAACTACCCATCGCATTTGCTTGACGATTTTTCTGGCGTCGCGATTTAAGTCTTGGAGCTGTGAGCTGAAGGTATGTGTGCGCGTTCTCTATTCTAATTAGGACGCAATCTTACTGAGCCACTACTAGTCAGCAACGCCCATCAACAAAAATTCCAGCATTCGTAATGATATACAGGGTGTTATGGAAATCAGTGCAAATACTTTAACCAGTGATAGAGTTCACCAAAATGAACAACTTTTCTATTTATCGTTTTTCGTTTAACCGTATATTTTCTCAATCATTTATCTCCACTAAATTTGACGAGCCGCGAGTTAAAGGTGAACGACACAAATATATTAAAACTGCAAAGTTCTTGCACAAAAACATGCGGTCAATAACTTATCTACCTCAATTGATAAAGTACGTTGGGGACCAGATGTGAACTGAGGGTTTTATCAGTACCTATGCAGTTTTTGTTGGTTTGCATATCAAAGAAATGTTTTTGTGTTTTGTGCCATTAAATTAAAATATTATTCCATAGGCGGGTATGCATTTTTAGAGTAAAATTGTTTTGAATTATAACTCAGTTTTGAGGGCGTTTTCGAAAAAATGATAAATGGAAAAGTTGTTCAGTTTAGAAAGTTCTATTACGGGTTAAAATATTTGCACTCATTTCCATAACACCCTGTATATGTGGCTGGTCTCACTGAGTCATCATTAGCCACCAACCAGTTTGAAATTTCCAACCTGCTCGAATTTTGGTGGACGGTGGACGCCGCTGGTTAGCCTGCGCAAGCGCGAGGTAACCGTTCTGGTTATTTGCTCTGTGGGTAGCACCAATGCGTTAACACTTCTTCGCTGTTTGAATCAGAACTATCCGAAGATATCTACATATTCAAATCGCAAAATAAATAAATATCTGAGTACATAACCTCACTTATAGCGTTTTATTAGCGGCTTCAACGTATAAAGTGTTGGTAAATGTGGGCATTGTAAGTGTCAAATAAGCACGAAATTTAAATGTATAGTTGTTGGCGGTGGTCGCTGGTTGCACTGCTCCATTAGGCGCTCGCGTATCGTGGATTTCAGACCCGACTTGAAATCGTTAAAGTATGAACAGGTAGGTTGCGCTACTAATTTGGTAGCCGAATTTTTAATCATTGCAAAATTTTTTGTTTGTTTTTGAGTCCTTGTTGTGATTCCCACTTGCGCAGGTCGCTAATAATGTAGTCCTCTAATATTTGTTTTGTCAACGCCGATTTGTATTGCAGAAAGTATTAAACACGATCATGTGTTGTGAAGGTTAAAACGAATCTGTACATTAAGATGGGAATCACCGGCTAGTGTTGCATCAGCTCCGAGTTTGTCAGTAATTACTGACGCATTTATGGAACATTCTAGATTTCTACGTACATACATGGTGGCATACTATTAATATTGTCTCCATTTGCTATATTCGATCTGCAGCATCATCGTAAATTTCTAAACACCTTATCTTTTTAAATATTGGCCTTTTTTATGTGCTAGTTAAACTCTTATAATTAGTGGCAATAATACAGTTAGCTATATTTGTGGCTTTCGTCTGTAGCGTGGGTCGCGTTTGTGATCTATAGGGGTCTAAAATTAACATTTTGTGTCATATTTATGGTTTTTAATTAATATAACACTGTTCGTGTTTACTATGGTTTTGTATATGGTTCATGCAAGCAATTGAGCTGTCGAACTTTTTTAAAGTCTGTTTCAGGTTATAGAGAATTGGCTAAGCATAGTACTTTAGTGAGTTTAAGAGTTCTGATAAGCTAATGGTCTTATCTGTTATAAAAGATTCTTGGGGTCTCCTGGTAATTTAAACACCCTTTGTTAATTACAAAAAGAACCGCACTCCGTCTTCACTGTAGCTGATCGGCCCTCCGGTATCTCAATGTAGCCTGAACGTTTATTTGGTACTATTTGAAACTGGTTAGAGCAATCGAGTCTGTGTAATCTGGGGCTGCTTGAGTTTAAAATTATTTGCCGACCATAGTAAAATAATGATATACTTCGAAGTTGGTGGCAAAATAAAAACGATTACTAGAATTCATCTCCTAATTAGACGTGTTTTTCATTGATCCTGTTCATTTATAGATTCTATTCTAATATAGTGTATTACTAATCACAAGTAAACACCATATAGTGGTGACACCGATGTGATTAGTCAATGCTTCCAACTGTTCATCTATTTATTTCAAACTTTATGCAACGCTGGCGCCTTAACTAACATTATTTTGTTCGTCACTTTTTAACTATTTGTGCATAAGCTTGCCGTTATTTTCCTTTTCAGCTTACTTCATAGAATTTCAGTAAGCTGCCCCTTCCCACGACTCTACCCTTTCTACGAGCCACGGTTGGTTTTCTCTTCCCTATGTTCCTGCTACGGGCGACTTTTACATAAGTGTTTGATATCAGTCCCTAGGCTTTATAGTATAATAAACTCACTATACTAAATTTCAAAAAACGAATGCAGTATGTGGCGCTCTAAACTCAAACTCAGCTTTACACTAGGAAAATATAAGTGCATGTGATTGCTCGTGTGTTATAATAATTTTGTCCAATATAATTCAAATAAGCGTTCTAGAACAGCATTTTGTATCCACTATTTATCTGTTTTTCTTTTATATTTTTAGGATTCATACCTAATGTCAAATTGACAATTTTGAAAAAGATTTTATTTTCAGATAGTTGTAATGATGACTTTGTTTCGACCAATCACGGCCACAGTTATGATTACAGTTCTAAGTACTGCATGTTTATTTGAAATTTAGTATAGATTTTGTGTAACCCAAATGACATCTATAAGCAAATGTTCTATTTGTTTAATGAAAATAAAGGAAACCGACAAATCACCAGGATAATATTTTAACTGTAATTTAAACTTTTTCATTTCGGTCACTGTCCCTAACCAAATTTTCATTTAATAAATGCAATATTATGTATGTTAAAATTTATCCCTAGATTTTACTGTCATATCGGTAACTTATAAAAACTTATGCTAGCTAGAAGTATTGATTTGTGCTCTCGTATATGGACGCTGTGAGTGTAAGTCTTCAATCTATTTTCTATAAAATTGATTGAAATATAAAGTTAGTGAGTGCCTTTATTATTAGTCAGTTCGGTAGCGCATGCTATATTATATAGGGTCATCAAAAATAAACTTTAACTCGGAAGCTATTGAAAACGACAAAACTTGCCTAATCTATAAAGTCTACACTTTACCCTTTTTCTGTGACGTCAGAAATAACAAAACATAGCGTTTAAAACCTATGTCTTATATTGCATTGAAATTCAAAAAGATGAATTAGATCGCAGGTAGTAGACTAGTTGACATATACCCAACCTTTAATGTAAGGGATGCTCTAAATAGCACATTATTCAAACCAAGACATTCTTGACTTATGTAATCCGACGTTTCTTCTATTCGAAGAAGTTCCTAACGCTTAAAATAAGATTTTAGGCTTGCTCGTTTGCTTGTTGTAGCTCGTTATTTTACTGTCATTTTGGACAAATGTCACATTGACAGTATTATAAAACAAGCCATACTTAAAGCGGACCTGACCAAAAACTGCAGATTTTTTGTTTCGTCCAGTTCCTTATAGTTAAATAAAGAGAGAAAATTGTTACGTCACAGCAAAAGGGTAATGTGTAGACCTTAGCATGCTTTTTGTTGACATAGAATGTCAATTTTTTTAAGTTTAAAATTTATTTTGAACATCTTTTTAACCTATCCACACGTTATGTTAATATTACCTAACAATTTAATGTATAACGATGGCTAATCCGCAAAACCACGTAACTGCCAAATTTGCCAAAATGGGTTTATATTATAGAATTATAGCTAGTTATACTGCGCATGTACCTGCAAAACCTCGTAAACCTAGAAAATTTATAAACTCGTGTAATTTACATTAACCAAAACCACGTATCTGTTTGACCTAGAAAGTTTTACCAAAACCTCGTATCTGCTATATGTGGTAGGTACTAGTATGCAAACCACGTGTGTTATAACCTAAAATTCTTTGCAGTAGTGTGGTGTCGTGCCTGTGTATTATTTTGTTAAAAACAATGTCATTGTTTAAAAAATATTTAACTGACGACGAATTATTAAAATTAATAGAAAGTGATGAATTTTACGAAGATATGTTATTAACAGAAGAAGATCCAACAGTAGAAACAACTGAGCAGGAAAATATAAATGCAAATTGTCTTAATGCTCCTGAGTTGAACCAACCATAACAACATCAAGAAAAGGAAATTAGTGGTATTACTTACTGTATTAATGAAACCAACGATGATAATGTTGAAAACATGCAAGCCGTTAGAAAAGCAGAGGATAGTAAACTAGATTTAGACTACGAACCAAGTACAAATATTCAAGATAATGAAGAACCCACCCACAGTAATCCAGGTAGTGATTATGATCCCATAGAAGAAATAGAAGAGGAGTCCATAATAGAGAATAATATAGATGCTGTAGATACTAGCATTGGAAATGAAGAAACAGTAGAGAATATTGAAGAAAAAGATACCAAAGATACTCGAAAGAATAACACGCTTCTAAGAGAAAAAGGAAAAGCTTATAAAGGCCTTAAGAAGAGTCAAGAAAGCGGTCATTATTTGCTTACTGAGGAAAAGGGAAGCAGAAAGCTTCTTCCACCATGCTCGTCCCTATTATGTAAAACAGTAAAAAACCGCTTTTGTTCGCAATTTACAGAACTGGAACGTAAACAACTTTTTAAACATTTCTGGAAGATGTCATGGGATATGCGAAAAGTTTATGTTGCTGCGACTGTTCGGATGTCTCAAACTGAGCGCCCTGCGAAGGAAAATTCTAATCGAAAGTACACGCTTCAGTATTATCTAAAAAAGAGAGACAAATAATTACAAGTATGCAAAGCAATGTTTCTTAATACATTTAATTTAAAAGAATGGTCCGTAAGAAACTGGGTGATTAACTCTAATTCCGGAATGCATGAAAATAGTAAAGATACCAGCATGCCTACTAAAAGAAGGGTAGCACGTGAAAAAACTAACTGTACTGTATATGAAAGACTTTCTGAAAAAACTGCCTAAGTTAGAATCACATTATTGTAGATCGGATACAAGAAAATTATATTTATTAAACTTGGTTTAAATTACATGAACTAATAATACAGTTAATTGTAGTTCAAATGTAGTTATATAAAGTGCAGTGTAGACGGTCGTCATATATTTCAAGGGCTCCCGCCATCAAGTTTATTTTTGATCTCCCTGTATATCATTGTACTCGTATTAACAACGATAAAGAATTGCATGCCAATAAAGGCGACGAAAGTAACAAGACCTGAAATTTATAAGGCCGTGGCGGTAAATTCAAATGTACTACGAACTGTTTTAGTTAAAACTTGTCGTTTTTCTCATTACCGAAACGATGCCAATTCATTTTTAGGCAAACCATCATGGATAAAAAATACACAGAACTCAAACTACGTTTAAAATGGACAGTGATAAACAACGCCCGTGCGTGAAGCTAAACGAAATTATAATCTTGCACCAAAAATAAAATAATCGCAGACTTTTTTAGAACTAACAGGGTTATTTAAGCTAAAAGGGGACATTAAAAATAATATTTTTCTACAGCCGTGATTTTAAACTGTTTCCAAGGGTCATATGCGGCGTGCTTTATGTTGTCTATAAAACACGCCATTCCATTTAAAGCACGGAGTACTTTAAGAGTTTATAAAACCTTATTTGTGAAAATTAAAAGTACAGTTATTATATCGGACCGATTTGTATGCGGAGCTCCGAGTGCCCGATTGGAGAGGGGCGGAGCCCGATGGCCTCCTTGGAGAGGAGCGGAGCCCCAAGGGCACCCTTGGAGAGGGGTGGAGCTCCAAGAGCCCCCTTGAAGAGGGGCCGAGCCCTGAGGGCCCCCTTGGAGAGGGGCGGAGCCCCGAGGGCACCCTTGGAGAGGGGTGGAGCTCCAAGAGCCCCCTTGGAGAGGGGCCGAGCCTTGAGGGCCCCCTTGGAGAGGGGCGGAGCCTCGAGGGCCCCCTTGGAGAGGAGCGGAGTCCCGAGGGCCCCCTTGGAGAGGGGTGGAGCCCCGAGGGCCGCTTTGAAAAGGGGCGAAGCCCCGAGGGCATTTAAGCTAACAAACTCCTCGGCTGTAGAAAAAATATTGAAGCCAACTCGTGTTTTACAGTTTAAAAATCTCGGTCGATCATAAAATTCTCGCTTCGCTCGAATTTTAACATGATCGACCTCGATTATTAAACCCTCTGTAAAACACTAGTTGCCTTAATAGCTATAAAACACTTCAAGATTAAAATGTTACTTTACCTTTGGAAAAAAACGAAAGTAAAGCAAATGGCACCTTAAATAAAACACTGATAGTAGCACTAATATTGATAGCCCGAATATGACTGAAAGAAGTAAAGTTCAGGGCACTTTATTGCACACGTTGGAATATGGCCTGAGACAAGGCGAGTCAGGGTCGCCGAAATATCTCTTTCCGAAACCCTGGCACACCGTTAACGGCGTACTGGTTGATGTGGTTAGCATCATGCCGTCGACGACTGCCTTACTTTCCCTACTTCCACAATTGTGGTTTCGGTACCCAATGTTATGAAAGAAGTTGCAAAAAAATATAAATCAATTAGAAAACGAGGCTTACGTCGCCAATATAACTAAAAATAAAATTGCTTCCAGGAGTAGAACGAAAAAAAATTCATAAAAAATAAACAAATGTAAGGAATATTAATCGAAAACCTAAAAAGACAGTAAATATAAAAACAGAGAAAAATAAGAAAAAGGGCCAGAAACACAGAGCAAATATATCAGAAAAGAAACTGTATGAAATAGAAGAAAAGAGCGTGAGAGATATAAAATAAAGAAAGAGAAATTATTTATTGAGGTTGTAAAACAGCTTTACGAGAACAGAAAGCAAAATGGAAGACTTGGAAAGAAGCCCGTAAACGATACAGATGAAACAGTCTTTTAAAAATAATACTCCACCTGCTTGTCCACCAGGAGATGTATAAATGGAAATAATATTAAATTCGAACAAGAAGAACAAGAACAAGAAATAGCTGTAGAAAAAGGTTAAAGCAAATACGTCAAAAGTCTACAGAATATAAATCAAGACTGTGACAGAACATAAGAAACTAAAGAAAGCTGTAGATAAGTGCATAAATATTGTTTAAGTTCCATCACTTAGCCATGAAATAATAACAGAAGCAAACGCTCATTGTAAATATAAACAATTAGTCAAATTTGCCTTCCCAATCACACGTATTTTCATCGCTCCAGTTAATTTCTATGTTCTATTATAATATAGTAAGAAATCGGGTAACGAAGTTGGGAAAGCGCTAGGCTTGCATTAAGCAAGTCCTCGGTTCGAATCCCGCTGGGGACTGATTTTTTCCGCAACCTTGGCGATTGGAATCGGACTTGGTGATCATTCACCGTTGGACACTGTGCTCTACTCAGCACCACAGACCTAAGAAAGTAACAAGGTCAACTCATCATCATGGCACACACCTCACACAATGGTTGCTGCTCAAGCACAAAAGGCGAGCTCCAACTTTGTAACCCGAATCCAGGGCAAGTTGAACATTGCACCGTAGGGCTATATGATTTATGATTGTACCGCCAGACACAAGCGTATAAAGCACCAGCCTCTACACCGTAAGGTAAAATTAGGTTACCGACAATACATACATACATACATATAATATAGTGTAATATTAAATACAAGTAAACTTCACTCCCTATAGAGCATTAGCTTATTGCGCCATCTGTTCGTAGCGTGTTAGTCACTACCAAATTTGTTACCAAAAATAATTTACATATTTATCCGGTTAGTGATCCATAAAACACGTGCTAGGTGACTACGTACGTATTTAATACGTTTGCCTTTATATCGATTCTTTAATCTTGTTTTCCAAGAGTTCCATAATAATGTTTTGCTACGTCATCGTGAATTTACTGTTTTAATACGTTTAAGTCAATATCTATAATGTTATAAAAAGATACATACAATATAAGATTGATAAACAAAAAGCTATTTTTAAAAAGTTTAAATATTAGTCGTTTTTATTATTTGCTTTGTAATGCTCCTAGCGAGTTAAATAATAAAAAAGAAAATTTTGTACTCAACGAACAGTTTGTAGAACAATAAAGAAAGCGTTATCATTAGTCGAAATTGTACAAATATTTTGAGTATACCTATTCACAAAAATATCTAATTAATTTAATCTAATAATAAGATTTTTTCTTATGTTAAAAGAACAATTTTATTCAATAGATTTTATAAATATAAGTCTAAAGGTGTGTTTTCGTTTTATATGGAGTTTAGTAGGTAGCACTTAGCTTTTTATAATACTTGTTCACATTTTATAACTTGCAAAAGATTTTTTCCACGAACTGAAGTATAAATCAGTTTCTAGGTTACAAATTCTGTGACAGAATATGTACAGAACTTCCTGGGTAATTTCCATTATACAACTAATAATGAAACGAATATTTTCCACGGCCAAGTAGAAATCGGTTTCTAGACTACAAACATTGTGACAAAAATAAAGCATTATTCCCTAGAGAATATAATACGCACGGAACTCCCCAGGGAGTTGTTATTATACACCTAATAATGGAAGGGATATTACAAGAATTTTCAGTAATTTATTTACTAACTGAAATCGTGGAAAAATTGAATATACAAGGCGCTGTGTTTACTGTATTTTAGCTTTAACCTTACACTTTGGAAAAATCACGTTTTTCTCTTCTCTGGTGTAAAATGCACTATTTTCTTTACCACTATTTCAGATAATTTTGGTTTGCACCTATCAATCATCCACAAATCAATCGAAAATTGAACCAATTAGCCTAAAAAATCTATACAGATTTTCAAAAGTTTTTTAGTTTGGAAGAGATACCCCGCCGATATCTTTCGAACTTGATAGGTTTAGAAAGCAGTGGGGACTATTGTGTATTGTATTGTTATTATCAAATTAACCTTACAACGTCCTTTCTAAATTGTTGAATTGTAACACTTTTAACGCCTGTAATTCTAGAAGGAAGCAAATTAATGCCATGAAGTTCGCACAGATTGAAATAACAATGTAGGTATTCTGCAGTTGCACGAATTTTAAATGTATTAAATATTTTATTACTTAAAGCGATCTCCTGATAAAGCAGTAATGGATTATTATAATATTTGTCTCCCTTTATCTGCCTGGCTGAATATTATTCTAAATATTCTTAACAGAAGTTTTCAAGAGTAGGTTTGAATCCCCCTAAGGTAATTTTGCTTTCAAAATTAAGTGTTCAGAGCCCAGAGCCTAGAATCCGCAAAATCGAAATAAACTTCACAATTAACGCTGACATTTGTGTAACAGAAAACGTTATCAACTTTACAACATCAAGCCATTTAAATATGTATATGGCTTTGACTACACACCAACGTCCTTCAAAAAGAAGAAAATGCAATTCAACTATTTACGTAAATACGGAATTAATCATCAAGCTGTGAATAATGTAACATCGTTAAATACTATATTGTAATACCAGTGCGAAAAGGGCTTTATTGCATGATTATAAAAGTTTTTATAATTATACGAATTTTGCAAGAAATTTAGTTTTTCAATTTGACATTTGTTAAATAAATGTTGAAATTTGTCAGTTTCAGCCAATCATTCCTATATATAAACGTATGATGTGCCTGCGTCACGTTTTAATCGGGACCGATCGGGCGCAGGTAATGCGCGATCGGACGTGTCGTCGCCGCGTTCTTTATAACGCAGCCATAATCAAGCAAAATAAGTGAGCGGTCCTGGGTGAGCGGTTAAAGCGTCTGACTAGCAATCGAATTCCGGCTGGAGCCAATTGTTGTTTTTATTTGTAAATTGATGTAATTTGCATTACTAAGTGTTTTATTTTACTGTTCAGTATTATTAGCAACGTTAAGACATTTTTACCTATTGTTTACCTATTTTTTACATAATTTTGAACACCCTTCCCTTCTCAAAGACGTTAAAATATTTTCTTTCGCCGACAACTTTTTTATTTGCAATT
Source organism: Agriotes lineatus (assembly GCA_940337035.1). Classification (NCBI taxonomy): domain Eukaryota; kingdom Metazoa; phylum Arthropoda; class Insecta; order Coleoptera; family Elateridae; genus Agriotes; species Agriotes lineatus. The sequence goes on along the minus strand of CALNHX010003204.1, from coordinate 66,740 downwards.
CAATTTTAAGAATACACATATTTGAGTAAATCCACGTATGTGATGGGCTCAAAAGCTAGTGGTATGATTATATGAGTCCAGAAAGTGGTCACTTTCAGAACACATTTGAGTGTGGAAAATGAGGAAAAGGCCTTTTACTACGTCAATATACAGTGAAATCTGTATAACTCGGAATCTCAAAAAGCAGGAGTCCTTTTTATCACAAACATTAAGTAGTTTAAACTGAACATACTGTATATCCAAGTTTAAGGCGAAAACTATATAATGCATATACGGAACGGTCTGTCTGTCAGTCTGTGTGTCCGTGTGTGTGTGTGTGAACAGAATATCTTAAAATCGAGGCATGAGGTTGAAACTTCATATATAAGTTTTGTGTACTATCTAGATAGGATGGCAAGCTTTTGAATAAAATCGCATAATTGAAGTATGGTGTTTACTCTTGTCATTTTTATTTTTTTTCAATTTTTTCAAAAACGGCTCTAAGGATTTTTTTTAAACTTTACATTTTTATTATATTTTTAATGTATATTGATGTGAGATGGGTGATTTTCCAGTTGAATAACTCTAAAATGGGTTTCTTTTTTATTTTTTTTATTAACTCCTATGTTAAATAGAACACCCGGTATATTATTACCTTTTTGATTTCAGCTTAAAATTTTAGAGAAAATTTGCCTCTTCAACTAACACTCTATTTTCTACGGTTTCTGTAGAATTTGTAATTTTTAAAAATCTTTGACAAATGCTTAAAAATTAAAAATGAAGTTTTTGGTTAATTATAAGATCACTGTAAAAGGAAGTTGTGTGCGTGTATCACACTAGATGTTTTTTAATACGGAACAGTGTTGTTAAGTAAACCAATATTTTTACCTATTAAAGCTTTGAGATGTTGTTGAATGCTGTTACATGTCAAAAGCGTAATTAATACGAGAATTATTTTGTGTATAATACATGGCTTTTTCATTGGAACATGGTCGTTGTGTAAACGCAGAGTTTGGGATGTAATCTGTTTTACCGGCAGTCGAACACCTGTTTCATAACAAGGTTTTGTAGCGCCCTTCCTCGGCAGGATTTTGTGAATTGTGCTTCAAGTTTAGCTCTTAGCTTCAGATTTCGTGAACTATTATGTAAGAAAGTTTTGCTGATATGCTGGTTCGAGCATTGGGCACTGTTTGGAACTTTTCGTCCGCGTCCTAGGACGGGTTAGGAACACAAAATTTCCTTGTCGTATTGGCTGTTCGCTTGTAATTATACAGGGTGAGAGTAATTTCCCCTATTCAAATTGTGATAACGTAATTTCAATGAGCTGACTTTTATCTGGGATTTTTAGCGTCACCTACGGAGTGAAATACTTCAATTGCATGGTACAAGTTACCAACGATTCCGGTTGCTTCCTAGAATATTTTACTACAAACGTCACTCGGGGCTTTGCAAGCTTCGGCGATCAGCACCATGAGAGCCTAGCTTGCTTTTGAAGTGTCTTCCACGGAGGGCTTCGTAAATGACGTTTGCTGGCGTTGACTGCCTGCAGCCGTAGCTGTAAGCTGTTTGGGGCCCTTCGGTTTACATCTCAAAACCTCTTCGAGCCCGTTTGGGGCCATGGGTCGTCACCTCCAGCATAAGCGTAAAGCTGTCAGTTAAGTAGTGCAACCTAATAAGTTGTATTTAATGATATTCGTATCACAAACCCAATAAAATAACTATAACTGTAATTGATATGGAATGGCACATTTTATTTGTTCCACATTTGCCTGTGTAGTTGTATCGTACTAATCACACTGCTATAATAACAATAAATTGCCCCTTTCAAGTAGGTAACGTATAATCAAAAATTATAATATTTCTGTACTGGTTATTATATGCAACTTTGTTTAATAAATCTGATGCAGATACTTATATCTTTCAGTGTGTGAATTCGTTACTGCTACCTTCTATATTTCAGATGTTGTGTTATTGACTGCTGCGATTATTCTGAGTTTATAGGTTCTTGACCTATCTGAGTATACTTGTTGTAACTGAAAAACTTGTTGGCGCTCATGTTATTCGGAAATTACATAGTTTAAATAACCGCACGCCGTCTCTGCTGCAGCTAGCTGGTGAACCCTCGAATATACTCTCGTAGAGTTAGAATATTTAAATATAATTAGGGAAACTAGAGTGAACAACTCTGTTTGCTATGCTAACAATGTACTTTGTTAAATTATACATAATTAGTTTAGTTTCTTGACGACCGAGCCTGCATCAATATGTCCGGAAACATAAACACCTTGACGTACGACTGTTTATTCCACCAATAATTTCCGTTTTATGTATACTTTCCGTAAAAAAGCTAAAGTGGACTCGTATGGCGGCCATTGTTCCAATAATCTACTCCATATTTCAGGGTATTATCAATAAAGGAACCCCTTGGATCATTATGAATCCAGATATTGGTAAGTCCGTTGGATCCTGGCTCAACGGCTATACGTTTTCTATTGTCGCAATCGCATTCCAAATTTATCAATGTCTACAAATAAAGTTATAAATTTATGTTTTTTAGAATAATAAAAGTTACACATGCTTAACGAAACGAATGATTTATTCTCTTATTTATTAACATTGTGTGGCCACTGAACGCTCTAAAACGCAATTGTACTAGAATATACTAATAATAATATTGTAACACTTCAATATAAGCAGGATAGTGAGCTATGTATATCCAAAACAGTCTCGTAATCGACAGCATTCAACGGGGCAGCCGAGCTGCTCCGGATGAGGGGTGGGTTAACACTAAAATGATCAAAATCAAATACGAGCGCCATCAAGTTATTGTTCCAAACCTCGCAAATCTAAGCTGAAATGGTAGTCGCAACTTACATCGAAGGGAGATATCTCAAAATCACATTTATCGGACACATGCTCTTTGATAAGTTATAACATGTTATAGCGAGAAAAAGACACGAATACGGCGCATTTAAAGTGATATTTATTTTTAATGCATGGATACAAATGACCTAAGAGAGCAGTTCCTTGTACCGAAATAAGTTATTGAATCTATGCTATCTCAAGAAAAGGTACGTAATTAATTGAGGCGAACCCAATACCAAACCCGCGACCTGTACACCGGACTTTATATAAATCAATATTGCGTTAATACATCAATAAATGATAATTCAGATATATACGAGAAAATTTAAATATCGTTCTCAAACTAATTCACGCCAATACACTTTGAATTGGGGCAAAATATTTATTTAAATGCAACCAAGGTAGTGGATTTTCTGTATAATCCAGCGTCTGCGAAATTGAAGACCAAAAAATAGCCACAATCAGAACTCCAATCCAATAATCTTACCTCAGACACTCAAACCTCGATAATCCATGAGCCACAAATCCTTAATTTCTAAACTCGAAGCCCAAATCCAAATTTGGACACCCATAAACCAAATCTAAACAGTCATAATCCAAACTAATTCGAAAATACATCAATATATAGATCCATCAATACGAAAAGCTCTGTATTAACAATAAGACAAGACACAGTTAGTGTACAGACGCGGCGCCCGTTCGAAAAACTCACCTCAGGTGTCAATTGGCTTAGTTATCCAATCTCCAGCCCCAAGTAGCATAATACAGAGGTACTAACGTCATCTAAACGATCTAAAATGAAATGTATAAAGACAGATTGCCAGCAAGTGCTTCTCTCAGTCATCAAAACTGCTCCAATAAATCCACCATGTGGCGTGTTTCCTGGATTTCACTTGAAAAGGTATTAGGGAAAGATAACGAAGATGTAACAACCTCAAAATCTCATCATATTTCTTGTAAAATGTGAGACGCCAGTCTCTGAAGATTTTAAAAGTTTTGTGTTTACAAATTCTGCCGGAAGTTGTTTTATTGAAAAAACAAAACAAAACTGATAAGTGAGAAGTGGAAGGGCCCATAAGCAATTTGAGACGACATGATTCTAGAATACCTGACTATGCTACACCTCACAACGACAGAACGTATAACTTCGCGAAGTAGAATAGGCAATCCACCAAAACACAGCAGAACACGTCTATTAAGCGAAGACTGTACGGGACATCACGCGCAGATTTGACTAAATACACCAAACAATGCAATAGCGAGAACACTAACTGCATTAACATTCGAAACATCAAAACAGATACATTGTCTACCAAACACGTAATAATGTAAATTACCAGAGCTAATTAATTGAAATATCACTTTTAGAGGGGCAAACAGAACCAGGAGGCATCACATAACTCGAGGAGGGAGAATGCGAAAAATCAAAACCAAACAAATGACTGCATCTACAACCCAACGTTAACGGTGGCAGATAAAATCACCTATCCAATATCCTTTTAAACTTATCTAGAAATTAAGAAGCTTTTACCCAAAATCTAAGGTGAGGTAGAGCACTAAGTTTAACGTTAGTAAACTAACGTCGGAATGAACGTAATTGTCTAGTGTCTCACCAGTTTGCATGCAAACTTAATCGACAAAGACGGTTTCGAATCATTGAAATGCAATTGCAAATATTATTCTCCATATTGTGCAACAATGTTCCTTGATTTACATACATCTAAATCTAGTAAGCCGTGGACTGTTACCGAAAACCAACAGTAGCGCTCAATCAAGCTCATCGAACTTCGTTACCCATTTAACCGTTTCTCTGTCTGCTAGAATTTCTGAAATCCTTATAACTATATGAGCAAGGCTCACCTTGTATGTCAGCACTAGAACTTCGACTTTAAATAAATTTAATAATGCAAGTCCTGTTCTATAAATAAGAATAGGAAACGGGTTAATGATCCATCAAACGATTGTGGTTCATACAGTTACCTTTCGATAAATTGATTACTGAACTTTAATGTCCTTCACCTTTGATCTTATTGCGTGTCTTTATACTACATTGCTACAGGAAAATAGAATCCTTTAGTCTCTGCTTAATTAACAATTATTCAAAAGTAACTTCGCTTTTTCTTTATTTTCTTTGTTATAAGTTACATACATAATATGGCATATACAACGTATTAAAGGCAATATACTAAACAATATTTTCAGTGATAATAATAGCGTAAGTTTGCTTTTTATTAGTAAAATGACTTCCTGGTTCATTCCTTGTTTTATGACCGACCCTAATGAAGTTTGCGCTGTGTAAACAAATACAAGGCCATCATTATGTCTTTGACGATTGATTGTTGCCACGATAATGGCATGGAATCGACATTAAAGGTTCACTTGTACCCTTCATGTGTCATGCCAGCCCATTTCTAGTCATTTATTGGCGTCTTTTGTTTTCATGGCACACTCCACCTTTCTCTTGTACTTCGAGCTAATTAGGCTTTTCCATTATGTATTAGCACTTTTGGTGTGTTCTAGAATAATGAATTCTGTAAAAAAATGTAATCTATCCTAGACTAGCTACAGGTTCTAACATACATTAAATCGATCTTAATAAAAATTTCAACGTATCAAATATGAGAGAATGTCTTTGGTATGACCCCTCTTCTTTCCACAAAAGTAATACTCAGTTAATTAAGATATTTAAAATTGAAATTCTAAATAATTCAAAAACAAATGTATCAGCTATAGCTTGCAGTGTGTATAATAACATAATAAGGCTCTCTGCTCGCATGTTGAAAGGTAGTCTATAAGTTCTGAGCTTCTTTAAAGATATGTGACTCATTCTTCACTCCAGACCTTTTTGGAATTTAAAATACCGACATCGTCCATTTGAAGATTTTATAAAACCGACCAAAGTTCGTTATTTTATTGTGTCCAGCCAAGAAGATAAATTTCTTTTCTAGTGGGTTATAATAATTCATTATTAACTACTGGTTAATAATGAAAACACATTATTAACTACTGGTTAATAATGATTTTATTTTTTATTAATGTAAAAGCAATTAATTATAAAAGGAATAAAGGTGCTAGTAGTGGAAAAAATAATATATAGACCACAGTAGAGAAGACTTATCAGCCTCGCAACTTATTTCACTCGATGCTTCGCATCTCGGGAAATAATTGTCTTCTCTACCTTGGTCTATAATATACTATTATTTCATACTGTGTACTTTAATAAATACTGTAACCCTAGAAATGCGATACAAGGTGATCAAACTATTTTTATTCGTTGAGATCATCTCTGCTGCATCAAACCTCATCTAAAAAATTTTAAATGTGGCACATTATGAAATAAAACGTTGTACATTATACGTCCAGCAAATTATTCACAGTACTCGTTTCGAAATTCTAAACTCAACCTTGTCCATAAACATCAAACTCGTACTGAAAAAATGTGTTTACCGGACTTGAACTTAAATAATTATTAAAATATTTAAAAATCAACTTTGATGTCGTATTTTTAATTAGTGTTCGAAATAAAAATAAAACAAGATGAGACGGTGCAAGCCTCTTACCAATAATTACACATTTACACGCTAGGGTTGGCACGAAGCAGTTTTTGCCATGCACTGCATGGGAGGCCCGCACCTTAAGACACATTTGCCTTCGTATGACCGTAATCATATTATGTCGTACACATGAGCGCGCCATATGTGAGACGACTGCGGCCAAAGAAAAGCCGGAGGAAATCGGTTTAAAATCGAGTCGGCAATTTACCAATACTATTGGCGGAGAGCACGGGCAGGATAGAAAGACTTCGCCACCCTGATGGCGTAGTTACGACGGCTTAACGCCTTTTATTGGTAACCCGAATATAAATCGATAAACACATACAAATGAAAGCGACCGACCTCGTGTTAAAGCTTTTCAACTAGTGAAGAAATCAGCCTGATAGGTTATGTTGTTCTCGAGTTATGGTGTTTAAATCCAACCCCTGTGACATACTCAAATTGTCTTAACTTTCCGACTTTCCTTTAAGTCTAAAACTGTTTGCGTCTTTCTAAAAATTATGTAGTGTTATAAGACCCTTCATATAACTTTAAATTGGTCACTATTGATTAAGTGAGCCATGTTCATCTACAATAGCAGAACATACTTGAAATAACAACCACAAAATATATTGGCATAACACGATTTGATCTAAAGAATCGATATTATCAAGACGTAAAATTAAAGAAACAGCCTATATTTTACTGAAAAAAGACGAATGCGATTTAAATAACAGTTGGTTATCCATTCTTAAAGATATAATCAAGTAGTTGGCTGTCAGTGTTAAGCTGTTTACTGAGGAGGTCACAAAAAGTTTCAGAGATTATACATTTTTCTTGAAAAATATTGCTTGTAGAATTAATCCCTTACACCCTATATATCGACAGTTTGCATTTGTGTTAGTTACGACTGTTTAGAGATTATGCAGTACATTGTTATGTTATGGCGGTGAAGGTGAAGACAGAAGATTGCGCCAAACCGCACGTGTGTTTGTGGCCGCTCCGACTTATGTGTTTATCTAAGTAATTATATAGCCTCCAGAAGTACTCCTTTTGTCGCGAAGACGTTTCGGTTTATTACTAGATAATTACAACTTTTGTAGTGGTGAACCCCTTGGGGTTCTGTTTTTCGTAAATTGATTTACCGTCAGACTCCAAAAATCGTTCTCAATGGGACCGGATTCCCGCACTGCCCGAATTTCCCGATGTTTCTGGACTCAACTCCATCAGTCCATGTTACCTTTCCTGTCAGCCAGCATGTCAGCAGCACCAGGTTACCTTCCTGGAGCTGGGGCTCCAAGAATCGCCGATTGAAGCTGATGATAAGCCTTGCCTTAATTCTTAATTCGGTATTGTTAACAGCTGCATTGCTCTAGAATTTCCTTTTTACTGTGAGTAATTTCCGCTTGTCTATTGTCTCTCCAGTACAGTGCACAGTGTTTTTTGGATTTGTAATTGAAATGTATACTGTGTTGGTTTTCGCATGTGCTAGTTTAACGTACATATGTTTTGAGCCCTTTCCCGTCAAGGAGGATAAACTCCATTTGGGAACGTCGACTGGATACACAGCATATTATACCGTGCCGTTATCATTAAGAAATCCCCCCTTCATAACGGGCCAACTCAGCTGCCCGCTGTTTTGTGCGTTTATCTATGTTTTATAAGCAGCAAGAAGATGAAAGTAAGGTGACTTCTTACAGCAAATAGGACTACAACATTCCTACGACGCCTTGATCGTCTCCTTCTGAGTTCGGAACACCACAACCACATTTTGGCTAGAGTAATTAACTCGGTTCTCGATGGCACCTAACAAACAACTATAATCACTATCTACGTCTCTACCGAATTGACTTTTAGACATAAACACTTACGCTTTCAGAATACAACCACGCCCATGTCCCACTGAAGCGAGCCGTGTGCGTATTTGGATTTGTTATCGTAAATGAGTTTTAAAATGTGACAATATCTGGAGCAGTTTCAATTCCATTGTTTTCGGTGAATATGTGTTTTTTGCGAAAAATATGTGAGCAAATACTTCACATATTCTGAATGCTTCCATTTTTCACTTGTCAACCATGACTGCATTATGATTAAGTTGCAGGTGTTTTGTAGCAGTAGTTTCAAAATTACGCTGCGAAGTTAATCCAGTTGTGGCGCCCGAATTTTGGGAGGTCAACTGTATATAGTAAATATACTATTGGCGTTACTACGTTTCTTTATAATATCTCAGATGATAGGTTGGTTAATAATAATACTTGCTGTTACACTAACAAATGTTTATGAATCAAATACAATTATAGCACTTCATAGAAGTGATGTGGTAAGTAGTATGAGTCCGCATGAGGGTATTCATGTAATATTAATTGTAGCTGTTATATCTGACATAATTTGAACCAGCACTTGCCTTCTAAAATGACCTATTACACATTTTCAGGTATGTATTGTTATCACGAAATGTCGACACAACAGTCTAGTGACCTCTATTACATGTAAGCTCACGTAATCACGTTACTTTCAACTTAGCATTTATTGATTGTCTGTATTCTCTATTTATGTTCTGGTGTATTTTATACCCGTCAATAAAATTGAAATTGTTACCAATAAAATCGAAGAAATACTATACATATTGAAAATAAACATATGCGGTAGTAGATGAACTAAAAGCAGGTCTAATATATCAATCCCCATCACACTTGTGTACGTCAAAAAAGATAAATGCGTTCCAAAATGAACCACAAATTACTCTATAACGTGCTTTTATTTTATAGGTCGCGCAAAATGATCTAAATCTTTTTTTTAATTGCGCGACCATTGCTGTATGTAGCGAAAATATGCGTGACAAATTCAAGGTTTTATTCGCAATTCTCAAAAGTAACGCCTTATCTTTCCAGGCATGCACATTTAGCTCATGTTTCGGCAGAAAACCGTAGGAATTGGAAATAATTAATAAAGCAAGCTCACTGTTATTTCATGGAAATGAATTTTGCTTTAACCAGAAAGTTACAAACCACAAAAATTAAGATAATTGTCTTTACTTTACTGATTAAATTTCAAGAAAGCAGTTTTCGTGACAGGTCCATTGCAGTACTACTTGCATTCAAATTCACACAATTTCAACCTCTTTTTTATACATGTTTGGTAAAGTTTTTTACTATTGAATTCGAGCATTAATGTCGTATAACATTCGAATGATGCACAGCTGGTTTTAGTAATTGATGGCATTTCTTCAAAAATGATTGCATTGCCAACCTAACACAGACGCCATCTTTTTAATTAAGTTAATCTATATCAAAATTTGTAAAATGGAAAGGCAGATTACTTTGAATGCCAATTAAAAGTCAAACTTATAAAAAGAGTAAAGGTTTAATTCTTTCACCACAATGACTCAACCTAATCCCTAATTCTATAAATTACAAACTACATTTGTATATCTTTCTTTAAAAGATAAATGTGGATAAAAACATCGATATGCTCTGTGGATTGTTTTCTAATTATTCCAAAGTAAGTAAACTTGTTTTCTCTTTTTAATAATCGTATCGTTGATATTTTTGCAAGTAGAATTTTATTTAAAAAAATAAAAGTAACTTGGTAGAATCGTAGTAGTAACCGTAAAAAATTCCTGAAGCTCTAGAATCTAGACCAACATAAAAAAGAACCCGCGCTCCAGTAAGGCAATGCGTGTTTTCGAGTAAACAACAAAAAGAAATAAATAGTTATATGGGAGTTGGTAATTACATAATTATGATATTCATTTTGTTGTATCTACAAGTATAAAATAGGGTCAGTGTGACTCCCATCTTTCTGACTATTATTCTAAACATCTTTTGACAGCACGTATACAATTTTGATTTGGAGAATATACATTTCAAACATGTATCCCCTTTCTTCGCTAGTAAAGGACATCTTGAAGTTGTTATTTGTTACAAAAGTGCTAGGATTGTTTGAAAATATGAGGTTTCGCGACCTAGAAAATAGAAAGATGTTAGCTTTCCGTTTCGTTCAGCCATTACGATATTTCTAACACACACGCGGGGCACAGTTGTTCAGTCTGTGCATTGGTTGCAAGTGGTAAAACTGCTCGCAAAGTGAGCATTTTTATGCTTGGCTCACGCCACTGGCGTTTTAGTTTTAAAGCTGGCCATGGGCTATAAGACAATGTTTGCGTATGGTGTATGAATTGCCCATGAAAATAACACTTTGTTGAATCTTTACCGTGCTGGCAAATTGCGACAAATTGTCGGATATACTTGGCTTCATAAAATGCAGGCTATCAGTTTTGGGGATTTTCATTGCAATCATCTTGTAACGTTTCTGCACCCTGATGCAGCTCTGGAAGTCGTTATCGAGCGCCGATCAACGCCCGTCATTTTGCGAGGCCCGCATTCTGCTTCCAGCAGGGCGGCCGACGCTGCACCCGACTATCATTCTGTCTAGCGCTCAGACTCCGTGATTAACTAGAATTTTCAACCTTAGCCGCTGTACAAGTATCAAACTCCATCCGGCTAAGTGTCTATTGTTAATATTATATCGCATGGATGATTTATCGTTACTTCTGTAATTTATTTCATGTTTTTAGCATAGGATTTTGCGTATGTAATTTACCGTTCATATCTGAATATGTTTTGATAAGTAGTTTACAGTAAGTTGTCAAATATACATATTGCGGGACAGTAACTTATTCAGTGCTCAGCACTAAGTATTGCAATATTATTTTGCCTTACGAAATGTGTTACGGCCCCGACCTTCAGCTGTGCTCGCTGAAATATAATTGTATACGCATCTTATCTGACTAAAAATGTAAACTACTGGTTGACTCTCATTGTGAAGCGCATTCCAGCAAGTGCTGAATCAAGCGCACCATCAACTTTACTGTCGCCGACAATATTTACCTCTGGAACCTTTCCGACCTTCCCCCAAATCACCAAGGTGGCGCCTAACCAATAATAGATACCTATATATCTTTACCAACACGACTTTTATACGTAGACACCTATGCTTTTAAAACCCAGCCCATATCCCACCAGCTGGTCGTGTGCACTTTTCAGATTTATTACAGGTAGTAATTAGATTTTCACCCGTAACAGAAATTGTACATTTGGAACTCGGCTCAACGTCAAAATAAATAAAATGGGTTGTTAAATATATGGTTTTTACGTATTCGCGTACGTGAATGCAAATATTTGCGGCTCACATTCGCGGATGCGAATGCGAATATTAAATTGTACGATCTTGTCGGCCACTCCGCATTTTTTAGAAGATGACGTCTTATTCACCAGAGCAACTTTTCTGGAACCACGATTTAAATCGAGATTCTTTTCAATTTTTTTTTTCGCAAATGGTCAGACAGTCAAAAACACTTTAAATATAATCAAAGAAAATCGTGCATAATTCAGATTCACCAACCACTGAACGTGTGAGAACCAGTAATGAAGAAACCCAACCATCAACATGTACCGCTCAGATAGTAAATATATATCATTAAAAGAAACGATGGCTTTAATGATGCAGTCAAGTGACAGCAAAGACGATGATTATACGCCCACTAATGAACCTAGCAATCCTGAAACAATTTTATTTAAAAAATAACATTGTCAGTCCACTAATATGGTGGGAGGTGAATCAATCCACATATGGACTTTTATTTTTTCTATAGGAAGGCAATTTAATCCATTCCGCCTACCAGAGTTCCAAGCGATCTTCTTTGTAGAGGAAACACTTCAAAACTTCTTTTTTTAATTTAATATACCATTCTAGACGTTTTATTATTAGTTAATATTGCGTAACATGTGGTACGGAAAGAATGTGGATGGTGGCATTTTCTTCACAAAAATACCGTTGATATTTTATAACGTTTTGACATGTTTAAATTGAGAATACTAGAAAAAATGTTAATTTGTTTCTAACTAAAAATAATTTCAAAATTGGTAAGTTTTTTTAAATTTTATGCGCTATGTATCTAATAGATTAAGTTGCATCATTGTTTAAGTACGAAGATATGTTTTAGTTAACCTTATTATCAAAAATATTTTTATAATATATTGTTCATCTTAAAAGTTAAGACTGTATAATTTATGAGAAGGAAAGTTTTTTGAAATAATTATTAACTAATGTAAATCATTTTTTTTCACTACATTATAGTCCCCATTAGATTACCATACCACTTCACTTTTCTAGTCAATATTCGCAAAATCATTCGCATCTACTCTACGAATATTAAAATATGGTGCTGACAATTATAACTTAATAAAAATGTACAAAAATTAATTGTAAATACCTAGGTATTTTATTTATTTTTTGTTTGTTTTAACAATGTCTTGAATTGGAAGGTTAATCTATGGTTGTTTTGTTTCTTCTTTTCTTACATTTTCAAATTTCCAAGAGTTGAAAGTAGAATTTTCGATTTTATTACTTACATTATTATGTAAATTCACTGTTGATTATTTTAGATAAAACTTTAAATATTTTACTAGCTCTGGTTTATGCTTTGATATGTTTTTACGGCTCTGTCGTCTAACATTAATAGTATAAACACGCATATCTATCTATCTATCTATCTATCTATTCGAAACGCTATGATGTTAGTTGCAGTCACCTGCGCCATCTAACGTGAGACTAATTACAGTTTGCTATGATAAATTACAGTTGTCCATAAATAATTAATACATTTACAGAATTATAAATTAATATAGAATGTATAATTTCGTAAGAGATGCTGTAGTGTTAGAACTGAAGCGCAAATAAAATCAAGCGGTTATAGCTTCCGAACACGGCAAAACTTATTTCGCTTTTATGTAAACAAGGAATTCGTAAACCGAATCTTAACTAAATTGATAATGTAAAAACAGATATAATTCAATTATAAATAGGTCACTTGTAACTCATTTCCACTTCATATAGGAACATGGTTACCACGGGTTAAGTCTAGTTATAAATAATAATAACAGTTTTTACTTTTGTCCTTGTATTTCTAACTATGTATTTAATTTTTATTCATCCTTTTTTAACTGTTGTCTAGCCAGTCACTAAATTTAATAAAATCCAGACAAATGCATACTTTATTAATATTGTTATTGTTTAATGTCGTGCAAGTCAATCTTAAGAATTATTTATAGACTTCAGAAACTATCTAACTATTATAAAATGACCACCCTGCATATGTATGTATAATTTAATTGCATTTACAATACTGCCAAGTTCTCGTGATTTCTCTTGGAATAGATATAAACTTGAATATAGAGATTTGACCTTTAAATTATATTTTAAAGCACCAGCCTCTACACCGTAAGGTAAATGAGGTTGCAGATAATACATACATACATACGACCACTATTGTAATTTGTCTAAATTGTATCACTCAAAAACTGTGTAAACATGTTTTTACGCACAGTCTTGTGTAAAATGGTCGATCGCACAGTTAGGGATATCATGACTTATTATGTTGGTAGCAACAATAGTTTTTAGTTTTGGTTAGTTGTTTCCATGAAACGTTACAGGAGGAACGGCTGTGACTGCTACCGCCTTATTTGTAAGGTGCTGTAGCAGTACTGATTTGACAATTAATAAATCATTTATTTTTTATTTAACGAAATGAGTGTGGTCGTGGAAAAAGTATAGTAACTCGAGCTATAAAGTAATTACACACTCGTGGAATTGCGCGGCTTGTGCGTAACAGTTTCAACTCTCGCGTAATATGCTTAATGCTTCTTACAGATCTTGTTACATAATTAATATACTATTTTTAATACTTTAAAAACAGTTTTATTACATTGAAAAAGAAGTTTTTACTGCCCTTAAATAAAATGAAACTTCTAACTGTAAGATGTAATTCCAATTTTTTATAATAACACTGATTCTTTTCTAAAAATGGTTTTACAAATTAGAAAGTATAATGGCCAAGACTATTATTTTATTCTTGCATATACAGTGTGTTTTACTGCTAAAATATTGGATTACTACTATTTTTGTGATTCTGATCAATGATTTTTACTAACTTTTTTTTTATAAAACTCGGTTTACTATGATTTTTCAATTGTTCGTAGGTGTGTCTGTTATCGCGGTAAGCTACTGGTTTGCCGTAAAATTATTTACAAATTACAAAAATACTCCAACTACCAAAAATAACAGAACATAGATACCATTAGGAAAACGGCAACCGACCACCAAACCGTTGGGCACAAAGTTAGGTATCATCTTCCGTAGAAACTCCATCCAGAAGTCCAAAAGAGACAATTAGTGTCAAAGATGAGCAGGCAAAACCTACAGAAAGTGGAAGAAGAAGAAAAATACCCCCTCTAAAGAGTAGTTTAATTGACAGAAATTTGAAGTCGATCAGAAGATAAACAAAATGAGACGGCGCAAGCTCTTTATCGATAGTTGGACACGCCAGCTTTTTAAGACCCATTAGTCTTCGTGATTTGTTGAGACGATGCTTTTATTGTTGTATGGCCCGTATCATATACATGGTTGCGCCATATATGCGACCACTTCGGCTAAAAGAATGCACAAAAGGTACGAGAACTAATTATTGTGAAGCTTAGACGGAAGAAAATCGAATCGGCGATTTATCAATGTCGTTTCAGATTTAAAGTGAGAAGGGATAGAAATGTGCGTCCGCACCTTTCAATACTTAAAAAAAATCTTGCCCGAACCGAGATTCGAACCTCAGGCTCGACAGTCCACAAGTGCGGCAGTACATCACTGTAACACCGTAGTTACGTGACCGCTTATAATAGGTAAGGCGAAAAAAATCGACAAATACATACAATGAAAAAAGCGACCAATCTCGTCCAAAATCCTTTTAGTTGTTTGCATTAATATTTCACACCACCTGCTGCAAAATCATCCTTATAGGTTATATCGTTTTCTACTTATTATGTTTACTACAAAATTTCTAAAAATGGTCGAAGTCGAAACCAATACTTCTGCAGGTAGTGCGTAAATACAAGCATGTGAAGGTGGGAAGTGAAACAAACTGTAAATTGAATATCTATTTTTTTTAACTTTATAACTACAGCTACCATAATCTAAACAACCAACGGTTAACGTGAACAGAGTTTTCATTGCAACTAATCTGCCTACAACGTAAGCATATTAAAGTTCGCTAACATAAACAAATCCAATAGTTTTCTATTTATATATGCGAAATACCAAAATTTACTACCAAATCTACAGTGACCGCTAAAAAGTCGATAGTATATGGGAAAAATTTATATTTTCGATTTTTCAAAAAAACTTTTTACGATATTAATTTGTGCTTGTCTAAAAACTTATTTAACCCCTATCATATATACCGAGTACGTTTTACTTATTTATAAATGGCGTTTTTCAAAATTATCAAAATCTAAAATGTTCTATTTTTCGGAAATTAAGTAAGATTTCAATGAGATTTTTTAGAATGTGTTACTTTTACCTAACTGAACAATCTCAAGACTAAAAAACATTGATTTTTCTTTAAATTTAGCAAAAATTTAATGATTCCATTTTTTAAATATTTTTCAAAGTTTCACATACGAAGACTTAATTTTAAAATTCAAATTTATTTAGGTGAAAACTTTAAAGATTTATAATTGGAAAAAATAATATTAAATGTGAATTACTCCTTAAATTTTTTTATTATTCACCTAAAAGATATTTGATCGGATAATTACTACGTTTTTAATGCAAGGCGCTTTTTAGGAGAAATATTTTTTAAAACTCTAATCTAGCCCTATTAATGAATTACTCTTACATAAATTCTGTAAATATTCTTTAAAGTTCTTTAAATGAGGAGACCTTTTTGAAATTGTTAACTGGATAAAGAAATAAAAAAAACTTCTTTTTACAGTGATCTTATAATTAGTCAAAAATTTCATTTTTAATTTTTAAGCATTTGTCAAAAATTTTCAAAAATTACAAATTCTATAAAAACGGTACAAAATAGAGCGTTAGTTGAAAAGAAAAATTTTCTCTAAAATTTTAAGTTGAATTCAAAAATGTAACAATATACCGGGTGTTCTATTTAACATAGGAGTTAATAAAAAAAGAGAAGAAAAGAAAAAACAAGAGAGACCCACTTTAGAAGTATTCAATTGGAAAATCACCTAGCTCACATCAATACACATTAAAAATGTAATAAAAATGTAAAGTTTGAAAAAAATCGTCAGAGCCGTTTTTGAAAAAATCGAAAAAACTAAAAAATTACAAGAGTAAACACCTACTTCCGGTTATGCGATTTTCTTCAAAAGCTTCCTGTCTCATCTACATAGTACACAAAACTTATATATGAAGTTTCAACGCCATACATCTTTTCATTTTTGAGATATTCTGTTCACAGACAGACAGACACACAGACAGACACACAGACACACAGACAGACACACAGACACACAGACAGACCAATGAAAAAAATATGTTTTTTGGGATCAGGGAACTCTAAAACGTGAAGATCTGTTGAAAACTCAATTTCGAATTTTTGGGGTGAATCCAATACTTCTTTTATCGTAAAAAGAAGTAAAAAATCTGGTGTGATACACGCACACAACTTATTTTTACAGTGATCTTACAATTAGCCAAAAATTTGGTTACATTTTTAAGCATTTGTCAAAAATTACAAATTCTACAAAAACGGTACAAAATAGAGCGTTAGGTGAAGAGACAAATTTTCACATATAATCTCATAAGAGCATCAATTCTTTCCGGAAATTTTTTTGAGTGCGGTCCAACAACGTCGTATTAATTTGCCCGAGCGGGACGCGAGGGCAAATTAGGACGTTGTTGGAATGCACGAAAATAATTTCCGGATATGAATTAATGCTCGAATGCAGATTCGGTAAGAAAATCGTAACGATACAAGCCCTCAAAGTTAGGCTGATCTACCTACAAAAAATTTCCAAGAAATTTTTTTATTGTCTTGGTTACGGCTCGTGAACTAATTTTTCTATTGGTCATTAATGAGTGTCGTACGATTTTCTCTAGAATTTTAAGCTGAATTCAAAAATGTAATAATATACCCGGTGTTCTATTTAAAATAGGAGTTAATAAAAAAAATGGAAAAAAAACAAAAGAAACCCATTTTAGAAGTATTCAACTGGAAAATCTCCTATCTCACATCAATACACATTAAAAATGCAATAAAAATGAGAAGTTTGAAAAAAATCGTTAGAGCCGTTTTTGAAAAAAACTGAAAAATCACAATAGTAAACACCTACTTCCGGTTATGCGATTTTCTTCAAAAGCTTGCTGTCGCATCTACATAGTACACAAAACTTATATATGAAGTTTCAACCCCATACCTCTTTTCGTTTTTGAGATATTCTGTTCAAAGACACACAGACACACACACAGACAGACCAATGAAAAAAATGTGTTTTTTGGGTTCAGGGGACTCTGAAACGTGAAGATCTGTTGAAAACTCAATTTCGAATTTTTGGGGTGAATCCAATACTTCCTTTATTGTAAAAGGAAGTAAAAAATATGTTTTTTGGGTTCAGGGGACTCTAAAACGTGAAGATCTGTTGAAAACCCAATTTCGAATTTTTGGGGTGAATCCAATACTGCCTTTATTGTAAAAGGAAGTAAAAATTAATGAATTACTTTTACAAAAATTCTGTAATTATTCTTTAAAGTTGTTTAACTGAGGAATTTTATTAGAAAATGTTAACTGGATAAAGAAAAAGCTTCTCATTTAGACAACTCTAAAAGAACACTTATAGGATTTTTGTAACAGTAATTTATTAAAGGGGCTAAATTAGAGTTTTTAGAAGCCATTTAAGTATAGATATTAATTATCATTGAAAAATATTTCTCTTAAAAGGCGCCTTGCGTCTAAAACGTAAGAATTATGCCCAAATATTACTTTTCGGTAAATAATCAAAACTCTAAAGGAGTAATTAACATTTTATATTATTTTTTCCAATGATAAATCTTTAAAGTCTTCACCTAAAAAATTGAATTTTAAAATTAAGTCTTCGCATGTGAAATTTTGAAAAATATTTAAAAAAATTAAAAGTAAAATTTTTGTTAAAGTTAAAGAAGCCTTGAGATTGTTCAGTTAACTAAAAATAATACACTCTAAAAAAACTCATTGAAATCTTTCTTAATTTTCCAAAAATAAAACTTTTTCAATTTTCACAATTTCGAAAAACGACATTTTCTAAGTAAAAATCACTCGGTATATATGATAAGGACTAAATAGGTTTTTAAACAAACACAAATTATTGTCGTAAAACTTTTTTTGAAAAATCATAAATAAAAAGATTATGCCGACTCTCTGTCGGTAACTGCATGCATAGAAACTACAGAAGAAAAAAGGATTTATGGAGACATTAGTGATCAATAGGCAAGGAGCAATGATATTTTATTACCTAAAGATGCCTATTTCCCTGTTTTTGTATGAAACAATTATGCCGTTAATATCAATTGAGCTCCTATTTTGAAAATATTTGTTCAAAATATCTGATTGACATTCCACCACAGCAAGTATAAGTATAAATATTTAAACAATCCTCAAACGCTAATACATATATTGAAAGAATTACGAGTGGTATAGGTTACAACCTGTATATTGGGATGGTTAATAGGGGCAAAAATTATATTAATGGTTCCTGAATTCAAAAAATTAGTAATCATGTTAGTAATATCAGTTAAAAGGTGTAAACAAACGCTTACGGATGCTCGAGGCTAATTATATATTTGAGTAAATAAGTTTAGCCTTATTGAGAAAGTTCAAAATCGAAAAGTATAAACATACATTGCTTTCTTTTGTTCATCTTATCGAGCGTCTACTATACAGGGTGGTCCACTTTTTTGTAGCAGGACTTTAATAGTATATAGAAAAACTTATTTCAAGGCGAAAATTTCATATGAACATAGGCCCTGAAACTCTTCGTTTTAAAGATAAAGGGCGTTCAAATTTTCGAAAAAATATTATTTTCTTTTTACAGTATCCCAACCAGGTGAGATAATTAAACTAAATTTGGTGTGCAGCTCTATCCTAAATGGTACTACATTCTGTGACAATATCAAGGCCCTCGATCGACCAGTGGCGGAGATGTGGGGTTTCGCGATCAATAAATTTAAAAATTCACTAGTACGACCCTGTTCAAAATCGAAATTGTTTATTTCTTCAAAAAAAGCGTTTAATTCTCTACAAAAAGTGTCACTTCACATTTCTCCATATCTCCCACGGTTGCGTAGCAATTTTCAATAGTTTGGTCAAATTCATGTTTTTTATTAAAATAAACTCGAATTAGCTTTGGGGTAGAATATTCATTTTTCTTTACGAAATAAGGAAATGCTAGCCGTTTTTCGTACTTATGCTAATAATGGAAGAAGAAATTAAAGAACTTTATTTTCAATGTCCAGTAATAAGTAATAAAGAATGTAACTTATTTAATTAGAATATTCTACCCCAAAACTAGTTCGAGTTTACTTTGAATAAAAAACATGAATTTGACCAAACTATTAAAAATTGCTACGCAACCGTGGGAGATACAGGGAAATGTAAAGAGACATTTTTTGTAGAGAATTAAACGCTTTTTTTGAAGTAATAAACAATTTCGATTTTGAACAGGGTCGTACTAGTGAATTTTTAAATTTATTGATCGCGAAACCCCACATCTCCGCCACTGGTCGATCGAGGGCCTTGATATTGTCACAGAATGTAGTACCATTTAGGATAGAGCTGCACACCAAATTTAGTTTAATTATCTCACCTGGTTCGGATACTGTAAAAAGAAAATGATATTTTTTCGAAAATTTGAACGCCCTGTATCTTTAAAACGAAGAGTTTTAAGGCCTATGTTCATATGAAATTTTCGCCTTGAAATAAGTTTTTCTATTTACTATTAAAGTCCTGCTACAAAAAAGTGGACCACCCTGTATTGTACACCTAATATGTATTTGATGACTGGCGAATAGTTAAATAAAAAAAGTTTCAGTTTAAAATTATTGAAAAATCATAAATAGAAGCAAACTTTCAATCAGTCTTATCAAAAAACGTGTTGAAATTTGAACATTGCAATTTTAAACATGTTGCCCGGCTGTTTGGCGGTTACTTGAATTATCAACATTAAAATCAAATTTCGACTTACATCTCGTTGTCTTTGTAGCCAAACGCCCAACCAGAGCTGGGCAGTAATTAATTACTTTTTAATTAAATTACTAATTAAATTCCTTTTTGTGTATTTGCCTTGGAATTTAATTACTTTTCAAAATGCGGTAATTGTAATTGGGAATTGCCGTCTTTGTTAGAAAGTACTTGAAAATTCCTTTTTAAAAGTAATTAATTACTGCATTTAATTACTCAATTACTTTCCTGTAATTAAATTACTCTAAAGTATTTAAATTACTTTATAGGTATTTGAATTACTTGTGGTAATGAAAATTACTCGAGGTAACTGAATTACTTTGTGGTATTTCAATTACTGAATTACTGACCTCGATAGGGTACTAGATCTCCAGAACGCATAAATAAGATAAGTTCTTATTAAGTTACATATTAAGCAAATCGCAGGGTATTCCCCGCGCAATATAATTTATTATTTCCTCTGACGGGTCGAATAACAGCAACTTCTGCATTTTGTATGACTCGTCCACGAACATTAGTGCGTGTATTTGTAGCTTGTAATAATGACAATATTTATTGTGAGAGACGCTAAGTGTAAAACGCTATAAGAATATTTGCGGTAAGTACATTACAGATTACAATACCTACGGTAAAATAATAATTTTAAATAGATTCATTAGACGATATTGGTTCATAATGATTATTTATTCATTTCAATTTGCTTGTTTTAAACGATCCGTGCAAGTGTAACAGACGTTAGGTCAAGAAAATTATGTTTTTGAGTGAGGAATTGAATTAAACGGACAAAATCCGATAACAACATTTAAACAATGGAAAACACATATAAAATGTACCTAATTGCAAAATCCCATGTCTGGTTGACTCAAAAATGTATTATTAAAGATGTTAATAACATTTTGAAATTTGAAGTAACAATATGAAAGCAACCTGAGCAATTTAATTGTCGAGCTTTCACAGCAATTTTCTTATTCGGTGTGTTCAAAAAGGAATTACTTAAGGGTTGGCCATTGAATATAAAAGTATTATATTATGGCAACAGCAAGCTTTAGAATTCATTAACATAATCACTGTTGTTGCTGTCATAAGTTTATATTATACGCTGATATCGCCATTGAAAATTCTAAAAATTGTCATATTTAACACTTATGTAATTTCTTTTTGAACACATAGTATAAAGGTCACTTGAATGTAAAAATAATTTCATTATTACGTGCTTGAGCAAATGGCTTTTGTTTTTGCATCTAAAGTAAGAATTCTTATTTCAATCAGCCGTTTTCAAGTAGGTTTATCAGTCATCTGCCAACTTTCAATCGTCCCTGATCAACACCAAATTGATATTTTGTTTTATCATTTCAGAAGTTACCTAATACATTTTTAATAACTATTTGTAATACTAGGGAGGAAAATGTATAATTCCCTCCCGCAGATGTAGTTTAGTTCTTCAGAGTTTGCGAGAACAGTACCTAATCAATTTATTGTAATCATGCAAGGGATGAAATGACGTTTTAGTTCAGAGTTATACATACAACACTCTTACATTTTATGATGAGACTATCTCTTGTAATCAGCTGCATTCAAAAATATTTAAATATGAAAACCAGAAGGCTAGTTGATTTATTATTAATAATAATCACATTGTCTCCCGTCTCTAATGGCAACGGCAGTCAATGTTATTCCCTCCCACTGCCATTGGAAACCAACCAGGGACCCAAACGTATATTTATTTTTCTATACCCCTAAACAGGCGACAGAAAATGTCACTTTCGTGTAAAGAGGTAAAAAAAGTATTTTCAAACAGAGCCAACAAAAAATGCTCAAGTTACGCCAATTGGATCGTTCTTCTACAAAATCTAAATAGAAATTTGCTGTCAAACACTTAAGAAATCCAATGCTCCACCCTGTATACTTAGGTAAGTTACATATTTTTGTCATTCAGCGTCATGTTAAGGGTATTTAATAATAGATTGTTCTACAAGTTAAGAAAAGTGAAAGTTTTTCAACGTTTAATTCACGAACGAGTGATGCAAAGGGGGTGGACTAATTTATCATGAACATGTAAAAATTACTTTTATAACATATTCAGCGTGCTATTTTTTCTAATATCATTACAAAATCTAGCCAAAATTAAATTCGACATTTCTTCATATTCGAAAAAAAATTTTTTTAATTGGCAGTGAAGAACGTTGAAATCGTCAAATAAAATACGAGAAATCGGCAGTGAAGTAATCCATTGTTTTACAACTTTTTGTAGGCGACTGGGCGATAGGTAAACTTCAACCGACGTGAACGTAACCTATAAAAGTTGGTTAAAATGTTATAACTTCGCGATTTCTCGATTTTAAAAAACAATTTACCCCTGGGCACTGGGAGTTCCATTTCAATCCTTGTGTGGTTTATTTGCTTTGGCCCTTCGGGCCTCGGCAACTAAATACATAATCGTGATAAAAAGCTCAACTTTAGTGATAACTTATGTGGAAACTAATATAAAAAAATATATAGATTTTGAACTTCCAAGTCCCTATACCTTCTTACTGAAGGGACTTTGTACTAAAGTATATTAGGTTTAATCGGTTTATTATAACCTAAGGAATCTATGCCAAATCGGTGTCCCATTTTTTGGGACACCCTGTATAATTGTTATCCTTGAATTTATTTATTTACTTACATCTTACATCAAAACAAACTAAAAACTTTTGGTTTTGGTGAACGGTGCATGTAGCTAGAAGATTTAATTATCAAAAAACCTTCAAGAGTGATAAAGTATTAGGTTACTATAGCTAACAAAACATAAAAATTAAGCATTTTTAGATAACGATTACGAATCGACACGACACTAATGATAGTTGCAACTTGCAAGAAAATTCTACTAAATACAACTTACTATATGACAATAATTTTTATTGAAAGTAATTGTAAAAGTAATTGATGTTGTACAATTACAATTACTAAGTAATTGGTAATTGAATTACCATTTCCTGTGAGTAATTGAATCTCTGGTAATTAAATTACTACATTGGGCGGTAATTGGTAATTAGTAATTAATTACTTTTTAAAAGTAATTTGCCCAGCTCTGCGCCCAACCATGTTTGGATTATGTGCCTTGCCTAAAGGATTCATAATCCACCAACATAAATAATTTTCACAACAATCATTTTTTAAACTCACAAAGTTGTAAGACATACAGACCGAGACATTGTTGGGGTTGGATGTTTGTTCACAAAGACGATGTGGTCTCGCCGAAATTGGAATCTTGATAATGTTGACTGAGTTACAAAATTATGGTATTTTTACAATTTTTCATGCAAAACCTGCATTACTTTTTAAATGTTCTAATTTTTTTTATAGAGCTGTCTGATTTTTTAAATCTAATTGGATTTGCAACTTAAATTTTTGTGTAAAAAACGCCTGCAAATCTAATCAACGTTTTAATAAGTTTCCCAAGATTCGAGCTGATTTCGAATTTAACTTCCTTTGCCAATTTATTGAAAAAATTATAATTGATCTTACCCCTTTTAAGTAATTCGATTTTATATTACGAGACTGCGTTTTTATTTAAAAAAATATGTAATTGCAAAAGTGGGTGTGGGAGCTTTATCTCCAAGCTGTGCAAACAAAGAAACTTGAATCACACGCGTGTACTCACCAATGTTTTTCTGCAACTAGCAAAAGTTAATTGCCACCGCCAACCCTCCCCCTCCGATTTATAGGGCCCGCATGATTGCCCAGTGTTCGGCAAACACTACCTTGAAACGCGAGTGAAATTAGAGAATCTGTCGTAAGACTAGCAAAGCCAGCAGCTCCTATGCAGCGAATGTAGATTTGATCAATGTTATTGTCATAGAAACCTGTACGCAAACATTTTGAGGTGAACGGCCCTTGGAAGTGCAAACGCCTGTGCAGACGCAGCCTTAGTCTTGCTCTTAGTCCCAATCAGCGTAACCACTTTTGCTGACCTGACCCCCTTTCCAGACATGCAAATCTCTCCTTATCAGTTCGTACCACGACATACGGAACACCTTTTCGTGAGCTCGATACATAGCATGAATTTTTGATGGCTTTTGGAATTTGGGGAAGCAGGTCCTTTATCTTTTATGGCTTGCTCTGAGCCACTTATAAATGTGCTGACATTAACCGACTTTTCTGCTCTGCCCGACTTAATAACGCTTTCATTTTCAGCTTTAAGTTTCACCAAGACCTCAACCAATCACTATACGCAGTACACTTAGTACAAGCTGCTAATATGCAGCGTCCTACTTCTTCGGTGTGTACTCTGCTTTAACTGCATGCATTACAATTTTATGACAACACAATCCAGAAGCAATTTATAAATGACTGGTCAGTATTGATTCCAGAAAATAAAACTAATGGAAAGCTTCAGATTGCACGACAAACATCAGATTCCAGTTAATTCCACAGGTTTTTTATAATTTTCTACCACAGTGTGAATTAGAAAAAAAATTACCAATCTTGTTGTTCTGTTGGCGTGCTAAAAGCTATTTAACCTTAGAAGTCAAGTGTGGTTGTCTAACATATTTCATTTTTAAATCTACCCGGAAATTCAAACAATTCCAAACTCCTCCGGTCATAAAATAGAAATGAGTTTTCTTTTTCGCTACATTATTTGTGTGACTACAGCCCCGCTTTCTAAATTTAACTTCAACTCTTTAAATAGATTTCTTTAATCAGTTATCGAAATACCAAATTCCAGTTTAACTACCCCTTTAGGAATATTTGAAATATTATCACCAAGTTTTGGCTTTCATTCAAACAATTAGTATTCCAGAACTTGACATCTTCACTTCAAACTTTTTTCCAAATTAAATTTAAATCGTATACGAGTTTTATATTTGTTTATTATACAGTCACACTTTTCTCCTCAGTACTTAGTGTTATACTGTACGAGAAAAACTGAAATGAAGGAAAAGAAAACTGAAAAGAGTTACTTCTTTCAACAGAATTACAAGAATTACAAATTTTGCATTTAATTCAGCTGTTGGCAATGTTAGAAATTTTAAGAATTTGAAAAATATTTTTGGTAATTATTGCTCTATTTTTATACTTTACTTATACTTTAGAAAGCCAATACTCATCCACTTTTGGTGAACTCTTTGTTTTTGTGCATTGCTTACTCTGTTTTAATTTTTTTTTCTAAGCATTGGAAATCAAATTTTACTTGCACATTTGCTCTACATGCCAACTTTCTAGAATATAAATCCCAATAATTTTAAATAAATCGTAAATATATAAATACTACTTTGTTTTTATATACAAAAGAAAAATAGTTACACTAAAAAACTACACAAATATTCTTGCATCTGACGTTACTCAATCTATAAAAAATGCATTGTGATGTTCTTTTAAATTTTAGAATTGACGCGTGATTTTTGTACTCTGAACGATAGCAGGGGTGATATTTTAGTTCCGATTATGGTCGCGGCTTGCTAATGTGCGATACGGTCGGCTCGCACCGCTCAGTGTCAAATACCACTTAGAGCAAACTACTGGCACAGCGGGCGCTCCACACCCGGCTCTCGCTGTGAACCCGAATTTGCCTCCATATTAATATTGTTATCTCTGCGTTACGATATATTTACCGTCTTTTCTGGATAGCTTCGATAGAGCTTGTAATTCCCGCACGTATCTACTTCCACATCCTTATAGCTAGATCGTACTTAGATACCTCTTGTAAATAGCATTAAATCTCATGTTATCTTTATATGTGTGCGTTATTTTTATTATTATTATCATTAAGATGGATAATCATATATCTAAACCTTGGGACTTCAAAAAGGGCTCAGGCAAGGTTGCATAATGCCCCCCTTGTTATTGAATATCTATGGCAAGCATATACTGAGAATACTTATGGATCAATGGAAAAGTGGTTTCACAATCGAAAAAACAGAATTACTAACCTACAATACGCTGGCCGCAAAACGATCTTAGCAAACTCAGAAACTGAACTAACAGACATAAACCGCGAATATGGTTTAGAAATAAACGAATAAGTCGTAAATAATTATCGTGAGAGACATAATCGCACAGAGCTGAAAGTCATAAGGAACTTTAAAGTTGTCAACAATTTTGTATTTCTGGGATCTCTGATAAGTATTAAAGGTATATGCGAACCAGAAATCATAAAACGAATTTAGATGGGCTGGCACGCTATGGAAAAACTACAAAAACTATCGTGTGACAAGCAAATTACAATTGTCTTGGAAATGTGGTATTGGAGGCATCTGCTATGAATTCCATACATAATGTACAACGTATCTGTACTGATCAAAATCGAAAGCTCGTCTTTGCAGCAGAATATATGCGAAAATAATGGCATACTTTGGCCACCTAACCAGAAGAAACGGCACTAACCTAGAACGTCTGATTGTTCAAGGAAACATCGAAGGTACCAGAAAGGTCACCAAAAGGATGGTCTGACAAAATAAAAAATCTAGTGAACGAATTTCTATGAAAGGCGAACAGATCGACCAATAACAAAAAAAATATTGCGCGATATTACTCGACGCGTTCGACAGAGAACTCCTACATAACGATTAGTATGTAAAAACGAGAACGCATAAATAGAGAGAGAGGGAGAGTTACCCTAGTGTTCGCCTCACGAACACCAGTTGATCTTCACCGCGTCAGGCAGGGCAGTAAACATCGTTAATATACAGGTTGGATTGTGACTAGTCCAATAGGTATTATAAATCACAGTTTGTAACCTATGACGTCTCCGTGAGGCCAATTTTCCTTGTAAACAATGAAATTGAATAGCGGCCGGCTGGCATTAACTATTTAATAATAATAGAAATATGCACCACCGTAGTACCTTGTGCACCCATCAAGGAAAGCGTTTACAACCAGGACTAGCTCAAAACTGTCAGCGATTTGTTGTCATTGGTAAGAATCATAGGGCGCCAGTCGTCAACCACGACAACAACGAAAACGCTCTAAATAAAGCTCACTTACCGTGTGCGGCCTCTACCTTACACTAACATATACTCTAAGAAACGAGCCGGTATCGGTGGACCAAATAACACATATATCAGTAATAGGTGAACAATAACCAGACTTTAGTTGCCAAAACGTGAAGGTACAGTTTACAGTTGCATAAAAACAACAAACGGATAGTAAATAGCGTTATGGACGCATAAATATTAAACCAGGCTCATCACTTCAAAGGAATCTATGGTTAAGTGATATTATAAGTTTAAAATGGGCACGTAAGTTAAACTGGGTCGCTACATTCAAAACCACCCAGGAAGTTACATGTTAATATATAGGTACTGTCGCTACGTTAGGGAAAAGAAATAACTAAGCAAAATTAAAATTGCGAATAAGAGTTATCAAATTTTGGCCTAAAATTAAATTACGCATTTAATACTATCAGGATTCATAATCATAATACAGTTACTAGAACTTTATAGACACCAAACAGCGAAAAACTTGTTCTATTTGACATACAGATTTTCAGGCGCTTTCAAAAAAAAAATTCTGTGACATGACAAGCAAAACGCAAATCTGTCGATACGCCTTCGAAAAACTTATAAGAATAAAATATAGTATTATGAAACTAAAATTGATCTATCTTTCGCTGTTTGCTTTAAATACTTATAAAAGCTGGTTTGGTACGCTCTTACCCACAACTGGCAATTAAATCTAAAATGTTACAAAATAGAGCAAATTCCCAAACGCAGCCATGGCACTCCGGTTTTCGGAGGCAGTTACGGCGTCACTTTGACGAGATACATCGCAGGAAAGAAAATAAGGTTTGTAGGAACTCTAGATTACTGACGCCCCAGCCGCGTACGACATCTGAATAGATCCTCTCAAATGCATGCAAGAAACCTTTAGGCTTTGCGAAACGGTTATCGGCTATGTATAACTAGCGCGAGCGATGCATGCGGTAGATAACTGGTCGTAGCCAAGCAGGCCTAGCTACAACCGCGAATCACCTAATTAGCAATGCTAACAGAAAGGAAAACACGTTTTCCTTAAAGGTAGATATCGGCTCAACGAACACGTGCAGTGAAAATTAAATTCGCACGGTTTGCATGTTGGTTGAAATTACCGTGCTACCGGCTTCAAATAGCTGGAAAAACTTGCTAGCGCTTGATGACTTCGAAATAAAGTATGGGGTCAAAATCCAAAAAAGGGCCCCACAACACAAACTAAATTGACTTAACTGCTAAACAGCAGAGAGGAAGTGCCGGTCCATCCAAAATTCCGCTTCGTGTCGCTTTTAAAAACTATTGATTAAAGTTAACTCCACTCTCAAAAATCAATATAGCCAGTAATTAAAGGAGTAGGCATAAATTCAATGGTAAGTGTAAAGCCGCAAACGGCAAAATTAAAATGAGCCGCTACAACCTACAACTTGTATATCAAACAAATTCATATAACTCTCATAAGTTGTTAGATCAATTTCTAATTCTTAAGCGCATCCTTTTCTGAACATTTTGAGCCAAGTACGCCCATGTACACTTTCAAATAATTTGTGAATACATCTCGCGTGCATCTTATCGCATTAAAAAATCTAATTTTAGTCACACAGCTGCCTGTTTTATGACGCCTTTAGAAAATGCCAGTTGCATTATGTCAATAAAATTTACCGGGTTCCAGTTAATTGCCGCCGAGTTGTGTCACGTTTTATTTGCTTTTTTGACCTTCGGTGGCTCGACTAACCGTCGCCTGATAACGCAGTTGGTAGAATTCAAAAATCACAGTAGACTTTCCGAGTAGAAACGGTTGCTCATTTAACTGCGACACGTGTTACTGGATTCGACTCCTGGCGTTTCGAGTTCGTTACCTGCTTTAGAATGCAGTTGGAAAATTTCACTTTCAACGCGTAGATTAACAAAAGAATCCCCGCGTTATTCGAATCTTGACCGAACTTTACTTGTTGCCGGCGATTAAAACAGTTAACACGTTGATTGTGAGCCGTCGCGTCAAGTGCTCCCAATCACTTGGGGTGGCTTAAGTCTTGTGTGCCGTGAGTTAAGTCGCCCCGTAAGTTACCCTGGTCCAAGTCGCGATGCCAAGAACAGCCGAGGACTTCTGAAATTCGTGCCCCGGCGATTGAACTAAGAAAACGAACGTTGTAGAGTAAAATAAAAAGTCGTGCCCCAGGGATCGTGGTTTGAAGAACTTACTGTTAGAAAAAAATGTGTGTGTACATAGTGTTGCTTGTTGTGGCGGTTCACCAATAGCCCACGGATAAAAAATCCGGATTTGTCTCGCTACCTTTCCACGTAAATTAAACGAAAGTTAAGCACTTTGGATCCACAGCAACGGTCCAAAGCGGAATTTGAGTGGCATCAACCCCTTGCAGCATCTCCTACCAAAGTCAACTTTCCTCAATTCAGGTATCCATCTGTAATTACATAATAAGGTGTTGCTGGAATGCGCACACCCTTAGTAATGTGCTTAAATTAAGGGATGTTCATTTAATCAGTAACTAACTTTTGCTTAACGTCATTTTATATGTGTGATTTATTTTTTATTTTTGTTAACATTTACAAGGATGTGTTTATTATGTCCAAAGACAGTTCGAGATGATACACTGGAGGTTTGATGTTGTGATTTGTACACTTGACGTTTACTAGTTTGAGTCGAGCTGTCTTCACGCTGTATACAGGAGACCCTCATTAATTGAGATGCTTTTGCTGGATTGTTTACTTGAATTTTGTAAATTAATTTGTGTTGCGTGAGGATAATTAACATTGTAGATTGCGTGTTTGAAACTTCCAGTCATGTGATAGCTCAATAAACCTCATTTGTAAGCTAATATTTTTGGTTTCTTTGAATAAAAGTGTCAGTTATATAAGCAGTAAGGAGCCGCGCCCTTCAGGAGCATTGAATTTAAAAGTTGAATTTAATCTTTGAGTGAACGATTGTTAAAAGAATGTAACAGGTAAGTTACTTCAGTAGCTGACGCAACTACGGCTTTAGTAGACAGTTAAGCCTCTGCGTAAGTATTTTGTACCAAACCCAATCTGCTTCGGCCGTGAACGAAGTGGATCTATTAAGCTAAGGGTTGAAATGTACGGTGGTGGCTTGGCAGTATATCGTAACTGTTACTGTCCTAAGACTTCACGAGTAACGTAAACCACTCTACCGCGAGCTAGGTGTGGACGATCGGGGGCTTTACTGCCGTTGCCTCTCAACGCAAATCAACCTGTGGTAGGTGCGGTCCGGTGTTGTTGTAATATCCCGTTTATACCTTAACAATGTTTCGAAATATCTTTCACCCCGGCCCTGTATATACATGGGCTATTTAATAACTTCCAATCCGGTAGAAATAAAAAATATGAAACTTTTTTTGTATAGAAAATATAGATACATCTCTCGGCTACATTTCTACATAATCGCAATACCGATGAAGGCACTTGTCATACCGTGGCACAAGTTTTTGTATGTTCTCCTCAAGGAAGGTTGCGGCCTGGTCACTCAGCCAACTGTTGATTTATAGTTTCTTCTTTAAACTTTCTGCACCATGCTTGCGCACAGCCGTCGCTCATAAACTGTACTCTCTCTACGATGCATTTCGACTGCATTATGACCTTCAGGAGTGAGACTTCAACCAGAAGAAAGAGAATTAATGCTTACGGGGCGCAGTTCAGACTTGGCGGGCGCAGTACGCCGTAATTCGCTTAATTCTTTTGGCTGAAATATAGGCTCTGAAGGGCAAAATTCAGCAAAAATCCATCGTCAGGCTAGTACAGTTTATAAGCGACGGCCATTTGAAAAACTGATGTAGAAAGTTTAAAGAAGAAGCTAAAAACCGCCGCGAACAGTTGGCTGAGTGACCAGGCGACAACCTTTTTTGAGGAGGGCATACAAAAACCTGTGCCACGGTATGATAAGTGCCTTCATCGAAATGGGGATGATGTAGAAATGTAGCTGAGAGATGTACCTATATTTTTATGCAATAAATGTTTTATATTCACTTTTGTTTTTATTCTTACTGAAACAGAGGTTAGAAAAAAATTATTCTCGTAGGCAACCCATTTAACAATTACCTACTCCATATGACTGAACCTATTTACTCTATTATTAAACGTATAATTACTACTACTATTTAGAGTAGTTACTTTTTTATTTCATACATTTATATTACATAATAGTATTCAAATAGCAAATAGTTTGTAAGAAAGGGGCATGTTACTTTTTTATTTTCAATATAATGCCGAAAACTTTCACAACTATTGTTTCACTCCTTATAACGCTAAAATTAGCAGAATAATTGTGAAAAGGTTGTTTTGGATATTGTTGTACGTATTTAAGCAAGCAATAGCTTGAGACTATCTTAGTATCCACAGAGAAAATGTCATTCACATTGTAATTTTACATTAATGCAATTTTAGTGACTATTCAGTTCATGTCACCTGTCAATAGTGGACCAATTGAAACGTCAAATTTTGCATTTTATAGCCAACCAAAATAAATTGTAGTGACTATTGTACTAGTACCGAATTGCAGCAACTATTGTACTAGTACTCAAGTTTGGTTCACTGAATAGTCCTCCGAATACAATTCGTAGTCAAAGTTAGGTAGACTATTTTTGGGGTGGTATCACTCATGTCCATTGCGTTGTAACGTTAGACCCGCGTCAAATTTACACAAGGCACAAATAGTGTGCTAGAAATTTGAAGGGCGCTAATTCATGTTACAATCTTCGGCCGCATCTCCATGCCGTTCGGTTCTACGATAACGCGATATGAGCCGCTATGCGCGGATGAACCGTAAACCTGTATGCCCGCAGTTCACAAACAATCCCCTCCCGAAAAGCACAGTTTATGAGCCGCTCGAAAAGTAACAAAGCAACTTCCGCAGTCATTTCAAATAACTTTAGTCCTCGAACTTGAGATCTGACCCACATCCTGATTACCCGGGCCCTCCAGGGTCTGACCCCGCTTTCCTGATCACTTTTTTCCGGACTTCTCTTATTCTACTAACCTCTAGCTCCAGTCAGGTTCCGATCTTCGCTAGAAACTCCAATTAAACCCCAGTAACCGCCGAGAATTTTTAGCCCCGGTCAGGTTTCGATCTTCACTAGAAACTCCAGTATACACCGAAAGATTCTAAACCTCGGTCAGGTTTTGATCTTCGCTAGAAGCAACGTTTAACTTCCCGCACCAATCTAACATTATCACAACCCTGGCACCAGATTTAATAATAAAATCGAGTTACCTACGTACGAAGAGAGATCTCCAGGTCAATGCAATCCAGGGGCCTTCCCCGCAGGTAAATTGGTCCACCGGCCGTGACTCCGGAATAACCGCAAAGCCTCCAGCGATTCCCGACGAATCCAAATCGCAAAGACGGCTTAATGAACAGTAACACTGTCCATTCGTACCACTTCGCAACGTCCTAAATTTATGCACAAAGGACGTGCCACGTCCAGCCGGACTTGATGCACTCTCGATAAACATCGCCGTCACCACTTTAATTCAATTAAACTTAAACCTTGGCAAAATAATAACAAGAGCGTGCCATCTTATTAATAAGTGACATATACCACTTTATTTTAAATTTATTGACCATAGTTTATCAGAGCTACTTAACTACGCCTACTAGTGGATCGAGGTCCTGGAGCAACCGAGCCAAGTCGTGCAATGCAGGTTGCCGAACGACTACGAAATAGAAGATCACCGAAGATATTTTATTCTATTAATTTATGTATTTTATTAAAAATTACCATCTAATTTCTATGCATAGCTAAACACATTATACAGTTTATTACAACACTGTGTCTTTTTCCTTGTAAATATACATTTGAGTATAAACCCATGGCATTTGAGCTTCACCTGAGGCAACCCAGTTTGAAAATAAATATAGTAAGTTTTGGTCAAACTGAGAATAAGCAATGTTAGTAAGAATTAAAATTCAAATTTTCCGGAACAATTCCGGTTCATGACAGCGTCTGAAATAGGACTCGTTGCTCCGCAACTCGACATATTTGTACCCAAACTTAATAAACTTTCGTGATACCTATTACCCCAAAAATAAACCACATAAATTATAGTACGAGTATTATAACTAATAGTTTGCGGAAGTTTAAAATTTGAGTGTTAATTTGTGACACTTTGACATTACAAAATCTTTGATTTTCGAGCAAATAGTGCGTAGGATAATATTCTTACCAAATGCCTCACGTTCACTAAAACACTCCCAAAAATGTTTTTCCTGTCAATCAAATATGCTTTTAGCAAAAGCGTTTGTGGGCTCAAAAAATAACCAAAATTATTCAGTACGCCAAGGATATTACAAGCAAAATTCGCATTTAATACATTCATACCAATCAGAATTAAGCATTTTTGATTTCATTTACACAAAAACAGGTAAGTATACGTTTTCAAATATAGTTGAAAGAAAACGTATGTAACCATTTCTTTAACAAGGAAACATAGAAGCTAACTAGGATTTTCAACTTAAAAATGTAGCTCTTAAATCGATGCTCTACTTTATAAGCTACCTACCATGCTAAGATATATTCTATAACATTTGTAACAGCAACCTTAGACGATCTCAGCTGTTCAAAATAACTGTAGGTATTTTTATAGATATGTTTCCAGTAATCAACTATAATCACAAGCAAGATTTGTAAACGGTAAATGCAGTGAAAATAACAGGAGTCAAATTTTTCTCTAAACCGCAGGCAATCTACAAAGAGTAATAATACTGCAGCATAGCTAATAAGCAAATTACACAGTGAAATCAATTAAATACTTTCTAATTAGCACGTCCGGATATGTGGATGCATCGTTGATAAGCGGCACACGAATTTCTTTTCTCATAAGTTAAGGACAGTTTCCAAAATGGAACAAATTGGAAATCACTATCACGCATCAACTAATTGAATTAAAAAGTAAATATTCTGACATAAATAAGTACAAAAATGCATGCTACTAATTTTCCTTTAAAAGTGTATTCAAACAAAGTTACTTACCTCAACTTTGAACTTGACCTATTGATTCTATGACCCAGAAGCAGCTGAGAAATCTTCAGCATTGCCGCATTCTTCACATGGTGGCAATTGCAGTGAAGGTGCTCATCAAAATGCGAGGGGTTTAATACTTTTAGTGTGTCACTTCTTCTTAAGTATCTTAGTAGTAGATGCAGAATGCAGGCACGGTTAAGTTTCCTCATTTTCCTGCTGGGGATTCAAGGCAGGATATCAAGATTTGTTTTACCGAAAGTTCCGGATGTGGTGCATCCTCCAATACCAGACGATGGTAAGCCATTGATTTTTTTATCCCCTAAAATATAGTTTAAAATATTTATAATTAAAGATTGCAGTAAATGCTTTCAAATTCACTAACGAAGCAATCCATTAAAAGGAAATTTCATATTCAAAAGATTAGATCAAATGCATGAATGATATATTTACTTCAGTTTCGTCATTTTTATTTGGGCACGAAATAACGACATTTCTGGGTTTTCAATAATTCATGTAATTGCTCAAGTCAACGACCCTCATTTTTATAAAAACACTGACCTGTTGATTGTCGTGATCTACTTATTTAAGAAGGCTGATATTTTTCTTTATTTCCTAGCCCACTTTTCTAAATTAATTAATTGTTTTTTGAAAATGTTTAGCCCACCTGGATCCTAGCTTCAATTCCCTGATGGAAGATCAAGACCCTGAAGTCAAACCAGGGCTGTTCCAAGGAGACATGGCAATGAACAACGAAATCTACAACTACTGGCGCATCGGCTTGCGATGGGACATTTTCCCTGAAAAACTCTGGGAAAACGGCACAGTTCCTTATATCATCAGTCCACTATATGGTCGGTACTTCAAAATTAACAGTTTTACATTTATTATACTAGTTGAATTCCAGAACCAGCTGATCAAGTCACGATCTACAAAGCCATAAAAATAATCAACTTTATGACATGCATTAATTTTGTGCCCTGGAATGGTAAAAGCAAAGACTACCTCTTGATTTGGCCAATAAAATACCCAGCAGGCTGCTGGTCTTTTGTGGGTAAATTTGGAGGTGCACAAATTCTCAGTCTGCAGGCTCCCGACCACACAGGCCCTAACTGCCTTGGAACTGAAGGAAGGGCCATTCACGAGCTTCTGCACGCATTGGGGATCTTTCATGAACAGTCCAGATGGGATAGGGATAAGTTTATCAAAGTGCACATGGATAATATTATTCCTCGTAAGTACTACTTTGGAAAACAAAAATTATTTAAAAGATGGTTCAGGTCTACCTATATTTCTAAATTCTTACATTGTTCGTGTTTCAAGAAAATCATTCTTTACAAATGGCTATTTTTTCCTTTAATTCAAAATTATAACATACCATACAGGGTGAACAAAGATCATAAAAACTTGAAAATGAATAAAGTTTCTTAATTAAAATTCAATCAAAAATTGCATGGAAATAATTGATATCTAAAATTAAGGAAAATTAGAACATGAATTTTGAGCAAACTATGATATTTAAAGTTATTATTATTATTATTTTTCAGATTTATTTACATACTAAAATACAAGAAAAAGTTATAAATTCGTAAGAAATGCTAAGTTAAGATTTTATTTAAGTGACTTCACTTTTAACTTTTTTTAACAACCAACGATATTGCATTATTTATTAAAATAAAAAACAAAGACGAAATATGTAAATCATATAATTGCGTACAAAATACATATTTCAATTGTATTAATACTCGTTTTTTTTTATAACATTTTTGATTGAATAGTTTATTTGTAACATATTTCCATATTTTAGAAATTTATAAGTACATACTTACTGAATGGTATACAACAATTCTGATAGCATATGTCATAAAAGACAATATTACGTATATTATTTTACTAAAAGTCCGATTCGAAATTTCTTTTGCGGGTCATATAGTGCTCAGAAAGAATAGGTGTTACGGTCTAAACAGTGTGAAAACAGGAAATGACGTTAGGAGATCAACGATACAAATAGCCTACGGTTGGCTCGCGACTAACACAGCGTTCGGGTGGGGTTTACCAGATCTCTATAGCTCGGTTATATATAGGTTAAACACATCGGTATTACCTTTAATAATGGTGAGAGAACGATAGCAAAGTCAAGTAGTTGTCTAATTCTACAACATCTACAGTAGCTGTAAAATGGCTCTCGGTGTGGGGCAGATGCTGACATGATTTACTCAACAAATACCTATATAAAAAAAACACGCAATCAGCTTCCTTTACAGAAGTACACTGATCTAAAATTGTTTGCTTAAAGAGCACTCTTTTATTTTAACTGAAACACCCAAGTAGCTTTTATGTTAATTAAAACATTGGTCAATCAAATTTAAACGCTAATTATGAACGATGCGTTTATTTCACAAGAAAAAGAGGCCAATACAAAATGGCAGAGTAAAATCGAGTACTTCTAACGCAATCATGTGGCAATCTACCAGACAATACCACTGATCAACTGTTTGCCAATGCTGAAACAAAACTATGATTGGCTATTTGCCCGAGAATGACAACGATCAGCTGTTCGTCTCTTTCAAACACAGTTATAACTACTGAAACAAAGGGGCGGCTACCCGCCGAAAAAAGACAACGATCAGCTGTTCGCCAGTCTGAAACACAGTTACAAATTGTTAATACAAGTATTTATATTGATAAACATCAAATGGACCCCTAAGAGGCGTGACGAATGGCGTGTGTCACGGTTAACTATGACTATGCTCACAACCCCGAGTTTTGCCACGCGCAATATAAACAGAATACAAACAAAATCAAACGTTCAACTATATAGTCGTTTAAAATTTTACTCGCGTGCATCCCCTATGCCGGCGCAAGAGCACGCTCACAAGCACAAGTGGCAGTGGCACAGTGGTGGACAGAAAAAATAAGACAGAGTTTTCCTTCTAGTATAAACTGGTCCTCGACAAGCCCACAAATTAACCGAAAATTTACCATTTTTGTCTAAATTGTTAATATACACGAATAGCACTATTGATTTTTCGACTTTTCATTTTTGTCTGTCCACCACTGTACACTTATCACTTAAAGCTGTCTTTCCTTTACATAAGCACTCCACGAAAATGCACTACATCGCATACTCTGTCTTAAATACCTATTAGCTTAACGATCAACTAGGAGACTGCTTGGGATATAAAGTTTCAGGATTATGCAGCCCTGGAATATCGTCTGCAGTAGAATGCTGTAATGTGGCACATGTTCCCTCGCCTAAAGTGTGGCGTCACGATGCTCAAAATGAGAGGCCTACGCCATGTACAACTTAAAGATTCGGCGGGGTCTGTCGAGGCATGGAGACGGTTCCGCTCGATTGAAATCGGTTTGTGCAATATTCAGTACTAAATATGCGTATGTGATGCTGTTTGCAGTCACACGAAATCGTCTGAATAACTAAGCAGTCACACTCTGCGCGTCTCACGTTTGTATTTGAAATATCGGAAATTTTCTTTGAACATCTGATCCGGTTTTAACCAAGGTTGTGGTTTCGAAATACACTTGAAAACGGTAATGTCCCCCACATAGACTCATCACCATCACGAAAAGTGCTGCCGCGGGGCGCCTACGGTCGCACGTCTTATCTCGACCGGGTCCGTTTATTAAAAAGCATGAGAAAGGCAGTGGAAATCCGATACAACCTGAATAATGCTTTATTTTACAAAAAGTGGTTTTTATTTAGCCAGGAATGGTTTTAACTTGGCCCGCCTCAAGAAACTTTAAAACACAGCAAAGCGAGAATTCGGAAATGACAAGTGATGCAATACTGGCGCGTGACTCAAGCACTGGTGTATTTCGAGAAACGTTTAATCCAGCTTGTAGCCGAAGCTTAATAAACAGTAAGGCAATAAACGGTACGATTATTTCTCGATAAACAGTAATTGGCAGAATGGCGGCAGTAGAATTTTTCTCCCCCGGGGCGGACGCACGAAACACACGTCTGCTTGCTTCGGTGTCTGGACAACAAGCCCATTGTTCGAGACTGAATGACGCAAACATAAGGGTCCAAAATGCCTTTCAGCACAAAACGCGGTATCCACACCAAATATGTTAGCAAAAATCAAAACAGTCACTGTAGCGACATCTAATAGGAAGCGGCACTATAGGTGCGCATTGCAGAAATCTTCAATATAACTCTTAAAAATTTCAGAAGGTCCCAAATTCCAATTTCTGAAACGATCCTAACATAGTATACAGTAGAATTATGTTTTCATCCAGTTTACTATACGCGCAAACCAGTAACACCATGTCAAAGGGACCATTTTGGGGCTGAGCCTTTTAGATTTTTAGTTGCGACCTTGTTGCGAGCGAGTTTTCCTTG
The DNA here is from genome assembly GCA_940337035.1 of Agriotes lineatus. Classification (NCBI taxonomy): domain Eukaryota; kingdom Metazoa; phylum Arthropoda; class Insecta; order Coleoptera; family Elateridae; genus Agriotes; species Agriotes lineatus. The sequence continues at coordinate 28,002 of CALNHX010003204.1, read as the reverse complement.
GATTCTGTATGGAATAAAATTGAAAAATTGAAGTAACGTTCGCCGTCTTAAACTTGTTATATCTCAGAAACAAAAAGAATTGTCAATGTCAGCTTTACGCCAAAGAATAAAGGATCTGAAGGACTTTTACGCAATGAAAGGTCCAAAAGGATCTTTATCTTACATTTGTAATAACTAGACTCCTTAATCTATGTCAGTATTAGCAATAATTAGATAAGGTTCGTTTTATTACTTAAGTATTTTAGTTGCCTAAACATGACTTGTGGTCGAAACATGTCGCAACTGTAATCTAACTTCATTTTGGAAAATATATACATTTTACTGCTATTGAGCCCCGTATTGGGTAAATCATCGACTTATTAATTGTTGTTCATATTATTATCTAAAAATCTATTTCAAGTTCAACACATTGATTTCCCGGCCCCCAAATGTATATTGTCGTTGAGCGTACCAACCATTTATTACTTATGAAAGGACATGATGTACTTAGTAATTGAAACACAACACTTTTTAGAAAGACTAATTCTTTTTCAGAAAACATGTGTGTTTCGATATACGGAGCAAACACTATGTAAATGTGCAATGTGGTCCAGAAAGATTTTAACAAATTAGGTTTTAGAAATTAAATTAGATTTATTCAATGACTAACCAACCTCATCAAAGTATCGGATGAAAGTTGGTGTATGCTCAAAAGATAAAACAGCGCTAGAGCGTGCAGAACGAAATAAAAGAACTCGAAGACGATGCAATAGTAAATTTGTTATAGTTACGCCTAACCCGTCGAGTGTCAAATTTTGTTACATAAGTTCTGGATAAAACGTAACATCAATGAATTTAGTATTCTAAACAACTAGCTCAAAACAAATACCTCGGAGGGGTTATGGGCATAAAGAATGCGTAATAAATGTACCTAATTGTTATAAGCAATAAAACAGTTACCTAAGGGCGTCAGCTTTAACAACATGCCGAACCACGAGGAGTAGATGAGCTCCGACGAAATGCAGTGAGATAAAAAATATTTAAAAAAACAATGGCTAGTATTAAATATCAATAATACGACAATTTGCAATAACGACAATAATTCACAGAAAGACACTAATAACACTGGCTTCAAATATTCAAAATGGACCCAAAAAAGTAAATTGTGAAAGTTTCAATTAATACAATAAATTGATTCTATGTACAAAGTACACGGGATTGTGCAAGCAAAAAAGGTCTGATGCAATAAGAGAGTACGGAATTGATCGAGAAAAGTAATGAAAAGCCCTGGATGAACAACATCAATTGGAATGCAAAAAAATATAGATTAAGTTGGCTCGCGGATGCGGTCATCGATAAAGCCTTGTCGAACGCAAAGCATTCATGTAAAAAAATAAAACTATTTGTCGTCTTCCACACACAATTTTCAACCGTAGTACATTAAGTGCATAGTGACTTGCCGATAATCCTAGTCTGGGAAAATCTGCACGACAGCGAAGCTGGAGTACAGATTTTCTAAAGCAACAAGCAGAAGTGTTTACCTGGTCAGCATTCTCGAAGCAAAGGAACTATGCACGAAATATATTTTGCGTGACTATTGCATCAATCCAATCCATTACAAGTGGTACAACAGTAATAAATTATCATAAATGTGCAGTTATTGTAATAAATTGCAGCACGAAAAAGAATGTTGCATTTGGTTAGTTCAATTCAAAACTGATAAGTGCATTTGATAATCGCATACTTTGCACTTATCACTTAATCGTTCTGGGATTGGTTTAAAATTTGAAATATGAGTTTTCTGATTGGTGCTATGACGTCATTTGATAGATGTATGCAATAGTCGCTATAATCTCCGAATAACGCATGTGACTATGTATAATTGGTTTACCCGTTTAAGTACTACTTTTGTTATAAACGAAAATACACTATAAAATGAATAAATGTAAATCCGTGGGCAGAGTTAGTCATCGTTAACCAGCAGCAAAGTGAAGGTGGCTATATAAAAAGCTTAATAAATCAGAAAAAGACTGATGGTCGTTTACTACTTAAACAAATTTTAAACTTTAGATTCTCGCCGGGTATTTTCTACGACGGGTGAAATCTAGCAAACCAGAAATGTCTTTCGAATCGGGAAGAATAGGGTGTGTTACTAGGCGTACCAAACATTAGAGCAATGGAAATAATACAGGGAGTAGAGAAGAAAATAAAAAGAAAAAAGAATGGCAAAAAGGAAGAAAATGAAGCTTCCGATCGTGGATGGCCAGCAGATACCTTACTTTTAGAAAGTTACCATATTCTACAGCGCACAGACAAGAACCAAACAGACCGAATCTGCGCCATAATCGACAGGGTTCTCGGCTTCACAGAAAACCCCGTATAGACACCTCGTGTAGCTTCAAAAGCCAAAGTAAAAATTCCCAAAATTTTCGAAAAGGAAATGGGAGGATGAAGAACTATCCCCCACCTTGAAGCTTTGCACAGGAATGTTTGAAAGAAAAGAAACGTCGTGAAACCAAAGGGTAGCAACACTATGCAGGTGACCCGAAACGCACAACGGTTTTCAAAGTTGGAACCTACCGCAAAATCGGCGAAAATTTCAAAGCGACACTTTCGACCCGTAACACTAATTTTAAGACGGAAAGCTTTCAAAGAAAATTTAATCTAAAAACGTTTTTCTTGAAAATAACTTTATTTTTTAGTACTGTGATTATCTTTAACCTAATTGCTTGTGACAATAATTTAAATAAAGTCAATGGTTTCTTTGTTATTTTGTATCAAGTTGTTTTGTTTTAAACATCAGTTAGATAGCGAAAAATGGTATTTTGTAACTATAATAATTTATTTTACCAAAAATACTAGTATATTGATATGAAAACAGAAATATGTTTTAAGCAGGTTCAAAAATATCTGATAAAACTTGATTACATCAAAAACGTAGTGCGTCCACCTAGTCCTAGTCCCATATTTAGCTACTTCAAACTCCATTCAATTGGAACTTATTTAACTAGTAAGAGTAGCCAATTTGATTTAATAGCTATTTACAAATTTCAGCATTCAAGTCCAATTTTGACAAGCAGAGCCTGGACAACACGTCATACAGCTTTGAATATGATTATAACTCCATTATGCACTACGGTAAATATTACTTCAGCAAGGGCAAGGGGAAGCCCACAATTACTGCCAAGCTGCCAGGGATCAAACGACTTGGCCAACGTAAAGCCATGTCTAAAGGTGACTGCTTGAAGCTTAACGATTTGTACGGATGCCTGGACAAACCACAACTAAGGAGAAAATATTACAATATATGCCAGTTCATGGGTTTATAATTTATTATTTATTATTAACTTATTACATTTTGTTACAATAAATTATTGTGTTTTTAATGAGTTTAATATGATTACTCCACTTCTTTGAATGCATCTTCCTGTTGATTGCTAATGGGTAAATCAGTAACAGGATCGATTGGTTTATCAAAAATATGATACGGAACAAATTCGGTAGGAACCGGCCAAACCTTGTCTACAAAATTGAAAAATGGTAAATACTTGTAAAACATATTAATGTAGGAATTATAAGGTAAAAGCAGGTGCAATAAATAGCTATTTAAGTAACCAGGAATGTAGGCACCTATTAACATTTGAGGTAGGCAAGTACAAGCCAAGGCAGCAAAGCCGCGGCTTGTTGCCTGCGATACATTCCGAGTTATCTTATTATATTTTTCCAGCTGCTTATCGAAATTTTCCTAGATTTTGAAAAAATCGTTTGGGTTTTCACCTGTCAGCAGAATTATTTTTCGTGAGTCGTGTTACCTGTGAGTGTCACATGTCACATAAACACTTGCAATTATAAACAAAACGTCTAAGTCTGCATCTTGCGTTGTTAATTTTATTATCCTAGAAACTTAATAATAATATTAAGTTTCGTTGTCCAGGGAAAGCAGCAAACAAATATTCACCGACTTACACGTTTTGTTACTAAGGTTGTATCACTGACTTACATGATCAGCAGCGGGACAAATAATGTTTCTAGTACTATACTGCGTACAAAAATGTGCTTAATAACATAGCAAACTTTACTTAGAAAAAGTTATACCGAATAACCATAAATGGTTGTGATCTTTTTTCTTAGGTTGGCACTGTTTATGTTGGTGGCACTGTGATTCGAGGTTTTCGTCAGTTTGGACACAAACTGACGCAAAACCTAACCAGCTAACCTCGAATTTGACATAGACTTACAGTGCCACCAACATAAACAATGCCAACCTAAGAAAAAAAATCACAACCATTTATGATCACTCGGTATATTCTCAGATGAGAAGCCGGAAAGTCCACTTTCCTATGCTTTACACATATTAGTTTTTATCCGATCGGAATTACACAAAAATTAGTGGCTTTATTGTTAAGTTTTGGCCGGGCTAGACCCAGCTTACTCTCATTCCTATTCATTTCTTTTTTAGCTAGAATATAACATCTACCAAATTTAATTGCATTGCTTCAAATCTTCCATAAACTCTCTTAATTCGTAGACCGAATGTTCATAACTTACTTTCTACTACATATATTATTCTTGGTTAAAAACTGGATTATGTAATTACGCATATTTTTCTATCTGCATTAAAGTGGACTATAAAGTGTTTTACCTTTATACGCATCTTGTGTTGGAACTACACCATATAAATTAATATATGTCATCAAATCTTCAGTGTAAGGTGTAGTTAGTAGAAAGTCAATTAGGCCATATTCCGGCAGGCAGTCTGGATATTTTTCTGTCAAATATGACGAAATGGTTTTTGCCTTGTCCATAGTCAAACGAGAATCCATAGAGGCCAAAGTTGAACCACTGCCGGTATCATCCGACATCCCGCTACTTGCCTAATAAATTATTCTGGCATAAATTAGATACCTTTTAAGAAAAATTATCAGAAATTAAAACTCACAACGCTAACTTTAGGCTTCTGGTGAGCAGCAAGCTTGTACAGTTTTTGAACACAATTAAAGATGTACCTTGAGGTTCTGATGATATCAGTATTCATAACATCTATCCTTTCTAACAAGGTAGGAGGTTTTCCAGTAACTGCCACCCATGCTGGTAAAAATCGCTGTAATTGTGTATTATTAAAGTGATGTAGTTTCACAACTTTCTACAGTAGTGACCTGATTAATATGATGGTAGCAAACTAACAGTTTCATTCTGACCAAGTGTGGACTGTAATTTTCATCTCCAGTTATCAATAAAAGATGCTTTATAATGCTGTCTTCGGATCCCTACAATTTACAAATTATTGTGATTGAAGCTGATGACCTTTTGCATGTTTCACGTAGTCAATTACAATTGTTAAACTTTTAAATCACAAGCACTTTATTTTATAAAATAATTCTATTTTGAACTCTAATCTGTTTGAAGGCACATCACCATAATGACTGATAAAACTTCGACCTACCTCTATTATATGGCAAAAATACTTCGGGTAGTAAATCAAAACGCCACTTAAGTACTCATCGTTGTACTCATCATTGACCTTTTGAACTGAATCCTTCATAAAGTCCGCAACGCTAGTGCCAGTGTCATGATGAAACGAGTGCTCTCCAATATAAATTAATCGGTGGATATAGTTCAACTACAATTGTTTTGCTATTTAGTTCTGATTAATAATAGTATAAAAATTGTAGTATTTACTCTGTTAGCAGCATTTAAATTGTCTTTCAATACATTCAAAAATGTTCTTCGAATTGGCTCAATTTGTTGGACTATTTCTTTGTCATCCATTTCACGTGTTTGATCAATACTACACAGCACCAGGGATATACAAGACCAAAAAGTGCTTCAAAATATGGCGACCGAAGAATACGGTATGAAGTGACATGACAGGAATAAAACTTGATGTTTTTCTCGTTCAAGGTCACTTAGAAATATGAAAGTACAAGATTATTTATTAAAATATGTAATATTCAATAGTAGTAGTAATTATTGCCGCATTTTTATACATATTACAAGTTTTTGTTATTAAAAAAGTTTAGTTTGAAAATGTTACTAAATAAAAAAGTTGTTGACAAAAACAAAAGTCTTCAATTCAATAACACCAACTAACAAAAAATAATATTAGCTTTTTTAAAAAATATTGTGTGAATCATTATGGATTTAAATTTGAGGTCATCTTTGAGCAAAACCAAGAAGTAGATTTCATTTAAAAATTCCTCCAAATTTATCATTAAAATTATTTTTTTGTATTCGCTCCCCAAACTGGTTACTTTGGAAACTGTCTAGGATCCTCAAAATGGCCATTTAGAGGCCTTGTACTTAAAGTCGTCATGGCAACATTTTAGCGGACTCAAACATTAGTTGCCATGACGACTTTAAGTACAAGGCCTCTAAATGGCCATTTTGAGGATCCTAGACAGTTTCCAAAGTAACCAGTTTGGGGAGCGAAAAATACATTTTCGCGCGGCCTCCTAATATAATGCCGCGTTAATGGTAATTGAAACTTCATATTATAATGTTTGGAGAGCTAATACAAAAAAACGTTGTATGCAACACGTCCTCAAATGGCTTTAGAGGACTCATCTTCATATTACGGACTCGTCCCCTAAAGCCTTGCTTTGAGGACTAGTTACATAAAGTACTATTATTACATCATAATAACGAATTTGATTACAGCATACCCTGTTTTCCGTATTCTCTTTTCTGTCTATCATGATTGCCCCATTCTTAATCATATAACTGCTTATTTTACATAGAATCATACACGTTGTTGGCCCTTTTTTAGATGTTCTCATTTTCTTTAGTTTTTGCCTTCTATAAAGTTGTATTTTCATTTTTGCTTCGTTTGCTTGGGTCTGTTTCGCATTCAATTCATTTTTGTATTAATTTGTAGTAAGAACAGCTCACTCATGTATTCTGTCAATCATAGTACCTACATAGGTAACGATCTTATTGTGAAGGAAAGAGAGTTTCAGGTGAAGCTGATACAAATTGCTATGAAAGAAAAGAGAACTGGATTCAACATCAAAGTAAATTATCAAAAAGTCTATATTGGTGATTAATTACATATTTAGAGCAATATTCAACAGACATTCATGTACAAGAGTAAGTACAATGAGCCACATATAAGTGAAACTGGGAAAGAGGTAATCTAGCTGTCTCAACTGCTTATTCCAAGCCAGAAAGTGTTACCGTCAAGAACGACTTTACGACACAATTGGGAAATTTTACACAGCTTCACGGTTGTAGCCCCGTTACGATTGACGGTAACAAAAGGTTCCGGCTTGAAACGCTCAGGGAGAAAGGTTGGTTCTTTACTACCTTAGGATTAGGGTTGCGATCCATTAAACGAGTTAAAAGAGGTTAAATATTGGAGTGCCACCACTTTTGTTGGTACACCCGTTCACTCCAAAAGTGGAAACATATGAACGAGGCTTAAAAGGAGTGTTTGCAGTGCTCAATTTTAACTAGCTGCAGCACCAGTGAACTTACCTTTAGTTTCTTTTTCTCAAAAACTGCCCTGTCTTGCTTACACAAAGAAATCACAACACAAATTCGCATGCAACAGTCGAGAAATTAAATATTAATGCACAAAATACTTAATTAAATACAATCTATTAAGTCAAAAACATGAAATAATTGTACAAGTATGAAGACAAAATGAAAGGGTTAGTAAACATTCAAAATTACTTAGTAAAAACAAAGTTCATCGACTCTCTTAAGACGAAAGCATGGATCAGAATGAATCGCTTCGGAAAGACCTTCGACAACCGAATGAAAAGGCGCATGCGCCACTTAGCTTCGCACCTTGTTTAACTTTTAGACCGCTCGGAAAGTTCCAGCAAATAGACCTGGAAGCTTCGGGAAAGTTTTGGGCTGTCAGGCAACTACAACATTCTTAGAATGCGATAAGGCACATTGCGACATAGCATGCAGGTATCAAACTAAATTTAGAACACACATATCTGAACTTGAATTAATGATATAAGGTGGGCTGGGAGACGGTAATATTTGAAACGAACGGAATAAAGTTTTGGCTACACCACTAAACTATTAATTTGGCTTAAGTTATGCGGAAAAAATACTACAGTCGGTTACAGATGCGGTAAAATTCAGGAAAACGCTAAATTAAAAAAATTCTCACAAAAGATAGGAAACAAGCAAAGAAAATGTTTAATGAGATTAAACAGAAAGAGGAGAGAAAAAATGGTAGAAAATCCATAGAAAATAGGACGACAATGAATATTGGCCAATGGAATGCGAGAACAGAGAACAGAGAAAGTAGACTGATACAAGTGATAAGGGAAATACAAATGTATAACCTAGAGATTTTGGGAGTAAGCGAAACTCGTTGGAAGGGAAACGGACAAGTAACTGAATAAAATTTGAGTATCACTTACTTATTCTGAGGAAAATGAGGAAACTAAATAACACCAGCATGGAGTAGGAATGGTGGCGTTAGCGACAGCCCAGATTAGTATTTCTACACATAAAATGCATTCAAGTTTGGACGCCACTAAACACGCCACAATCAAGTACGTCAATATCTCGTAGGCCCGGATTGAAGATAAATCAAACCGACCCGGCGATGCGCACGACGCGTTGAAACAATAAAGAAGCCAACCTGCGATCGATTACTAATAATAATCTATGGCAGTATAATCGCAGATCAACCCCCTTATCGTTTATACACCACGGTAGCTCAGAAATGTACTTACTCACCGCAATGGCCTAGCTAGCTTCAAAGTCGATGGCCTTAGGTCGCAGATTTCTACCATCAGCTGATCAGCCGCAAGCTTCTTTAATAATAGTCAAAAAACACAGGGCGCCAGAAATCACAGATTTCAAGAAATAAATAAGATAATAGCAAGCAATTAAGTTTATTTAATTAGCAGATCATATTTGATTGCCACATCAGTAATACGTTGGTAAATTGTTTATCACAATATTAAATGGTCTGAATACAATATAATACATGAGCTGAAAATGCGACACGCACAGCGAAAATATGTGAACCTCTTTTAGGCTCTTAGATTGAATTTAATTGCAATTCAATGAAGGGATAAGCTTACCACTGTCATATGTAATAACCGTTATCTCGTTAGTGATATTAAAATGGCGTGAGGGCACTTTTTACAAGATTTTTTAATACGTATTCATTAAGCAAAACTTTAAATTTGTGAAATGTAGATCATAGAATAATTATTATATTATGTTTTAAATTTATAAAACGGAGCTTTAAATTTATGAATTGTAAATTGAAACAATTATTACATTAAGTTTTCAACTTATAAAGTGTAAATTAAATTTAGAACTGGTAAATCGGTTAACGGTGATGGAACGTCGTAGATATCTGAGACTAACCTGGTTGTGACAAAAAAGTCGCATGTAGGCGATGAATGATTGGTCCAGGATAATCGTAACGTGACAGCTTTCGGCAGTACAGACCTCGCGGCCAAAGTAGATAAGGAAACGAACGCCTCACGTCACGAACGGCAGGATCAAAATGGCATTCCAAAAGGAGCTGCAGGCCCACGTCATATGCCAATTAGGACAGCAAATGTGGCGTCAATCCAAATGAAAAATCGCCCCAAAAATACAGCGTTAAAAGCGGTATTTAAAAGCGGTAATTAAGAGGCGACGTTGAAAAAAATAACGTCAAGGGAAGAGCTAATAAAAAAACGGGAAATTACTACAATTGAATATCAAACCAAGTAGCGAAAACATACCTGATTCCATTCATCAGCCCGCAAACGAAATTTAATATTGAGGTGCTATAGCACGCAAAATGCCTTCTTGAAACAAGTTGCTCCAGCCAAAAGCGAAATGTAAAATGAGGTCGCGGACGGAAAAATGACCGCGGCGACTGGTGCAAGGAGATAACAAGTGAATTTCGGAAAAACCAAATCCAGCGCCTTTGCGCGGACAAGCTTGATATGAATTGAAATACAGCGGGTTATAACTCAAGTGAACATATACAGGCTGGCCCGGAATTGATGAATAAATGGCGAAACAAATAGCAGGAGCTAAAGATTTGTTTCACTCCCCACGGCCAAGAGAAATACCTGAGGTATGATTATGCTAAGCAATTGAAAAGTTTAACGTCAGTCAAAAGACGGCGAAAGGAAAATAGGGAAATAGATGGGAAATAAAAGAGTAAAGTTAAGAAAAGAAGAAGGGATAGAAAGTTTCTACGGAGGGAATAGTCGTGAGCAAAGTGCTAAACCGATCCGTCGCGCTAGATGAAAAAGGCGCGTCGGTGGATAAGTTAGACGCTTAGCTCCGTACCATAGCCAACGGGAAACGAGCTAATCAGAAGGTTACCTTAAATGTGTACTGGCAGAATACACACGCATTGGACCTAGTCAGCATACTGAAAAGTTGCTGAGATTTAGCCAACGGCTGAGGCAGCAGCCGGAAATTGGCATGAAACTAAGAAATGGGATTTGGAATTAGCCAATAAGGTAGAGAAGAAAAGAAATCGGAAAAAAGGATACTTGGGCATTAAAAGAGTATAGTAACGGAAGATAGTATAACGAAGAGGGATTTGGAAGGGATAAGTCCGATGTCCGTCAGTCAGTCAGTCAACGCAGGGCTGTTTGAAAGAAGCTATTGCAGTGAAATGAGAAATTAACAAAAGGTTAGGACGCTGTTGATCACAGACACTCAGCGCGGGCCCCCGTAGTGATCACCGCGAATGTAAGCGACTGTGAAGAAGAGCGCCAAAGCAGAAAACCCTAAACCCTGCTGGTCGAGGAAAAGTGAACAGTCCAGGAACGACTGCACACTGAAACACCGTGTGAGCTAACACACAGCGAAACACCGGAGATAAGTCACAAAAACTTACTCCTGTATGAAACATCGCAGAAGTGAACATACTACGACAAAAAAATTCGGATAAAACCCAGGACAAAAAAGCCCTAAAAACCATACCCGCCCCGAATTTGGGTAAAGACCCCAGAAGCCGGAGGGAACGACCGCACCACCACCAAACCCAGCTCGGGCATTCAGCCAGTCGTCGCAGCTAGATGGAAAAGGCGCGCCGGTGACGGACTGAGTGTGACTCCCTCACCGAGTCGGATGGCAACTCAATCGCTCGCCCCGACCCCCAGAAATCTCCACAAGACCGAAAGGAACCCGCCCCCAAAAACTATTAAAAACCCAAGCACGAACTCATGCTTACCACAAATCCTAAAGGCTACTCAGGAACCTAATAATGCTGACCTGACGCTTTAAAAATATCTCGTGAAGCGAGATGGAGAAAGGAAATAATAAAATATTTGATGGAAAGGTTTCCCAAAAAAGAGACCGACCCTGCATGCCCAACCAACCACCCTAAGTAAATCGTGCAGGTCTAGAAACTCTTTTACAACTAACTCCATTATCAGAAAGACACACTTCGAAAAAGTAAAGAAGACTCATGCATTCATCATGAAAGCAACTCACCTAAACACTTGCTTCACTATCAACAAAAGACTCAAGAAGAGTTCGACAAAAGGTCCAATCGCTATCTATAAGGAAGCGAGGAAATCCGTCACTTAAAAGGGTTTCATCTAATGATAGGGAAAAGTACCATCAAATCGGTAATTAAGGAGTCGCTCAAGGTGCTTAACTAGCACTCAAAAGCAAAAATATGCGGCTTAAAAAGCACGCAATAAATAATAATAATCATAATAATAGAAATTGTTTATCAAGTCGAAAAGGGTGAGAATAATGTTGGTAGTATAATACTATCCGTAGGGCGAATAGGCGAGATAAGCTAAACATGCACATACACCATCATACATACAATCACATACACACAATCAGGCACACCAAAATTCACTCCTCCACTTGTCCTTCTCCAAAGTAAGGTTTTAAATCTTTAATATGCCAAACTCCAACGTTTTTATTGTCGGGGACGGTCACTAACTGATAAGTAAGAGGACCGGTGACTTTTAGTACTCTGCATTTGACATATTTAGGAGCCAATTTCTGATTGAAGGATTTAGATGCATCGGATAAGACGTAGTTCCTTTTCCAAATCAAATCATTGACATTAAATCTTAATGGACGCTTACGCAAGTTATAGTGCTTGGAATTGCGTTGGTAGGAATTATTGAGGCGTTTAACAACGTCTTGATAAAGTTCAGAAAGTTGGTTAACGTCTGAAGCCAGGTCCTCACGAGTTTCTAAAGATAATTCTTCTTCTTGGAAGTTCTTAAGACGACCGTAATAAGTCCCAGAAACTGGTACAGTCCTCCCAAAATTTAAGAAAGAAGGGATGTAACCCGTCACCTCATGAACGGCGTTACGCAAAGCGTGTGCAACTTGATAAAGATGTTCGTCCCATGAACGATGATTATCCGAAACATAAGAACGAAGAGCAGTACCGATAACTCGGTTAACTCTCTCGACAAAATTGACTTGAGGATGGTAAGAAGCATTATACCAAACTTGTTAAACTTGGTATTGTTTCATCAAGGCTTTAAATTGGGAACTGATAAATTGTGGTCCGTTATCAACCATACATATTTGAGGAACACCAAAAATGAGGAATACTTCGTTCTCCAAAAACTTGGCTACTGCTTTAGCAGTGGCAGCTCGAACAGCTTTAACTAGGGTAAACTTGGTTAGCCAATCGCATACAACTATGATAGAAGTGTTACCAGCTTTCGTGCGAGGTAAAGGACCCATAATGTCAATTGACAAACATTGAAAAGGGTATAAAATCTTCTTATTTTGGCCCATTAAACCAGGTCTAGCAAGTTGACTAACTTTACTCGCAGCACAAGTTTCACAATGGCGTAGGTAACGGATGACATCGGCACGCATTTTAGGCCAGTAATATTGTTCGGAGATTTTACAAAAGGTTTTATAACCACCCAAGTGAGCAGATGTGGGACTGTCATGAAAGAGTTTGTAAATTTTAGTTCGGCGAGAACGAGGTATCACCTGTTTCCATTCTATTAAGTTGCTAACAATGGCATGACGGTTGGGAACATACTTAAAAAGTCGATGATTTTCAATTCGCCAAGTTGGAAATTGATTAGGACTTTGGCTAACACGTTCAAGCATTTTTAAGTACCAAGAGTCTAAGTCACCATCAACAAGTCCTAAGCGGAAACCTGAATAGGAGCTCGCGATAAAGCATCGGGAACTACATTATGTTTACCCTGTCGGTGTCGAATGGTAAAATCGTATTGCGACAGACGAACACTCCAACGGGCTAAACGGCCAGTGGGGTCTTTCATATTAGTAAGCCACAATAAGGAATAGTGGTCAGTTAACACAATGAAATGTGTACCTTCGATATACGGTCTAAATTTCTCAATGCCAAAGATGACAGCTAAACACTCTCTCTCTGTGACAGAATAATTGCGTTCGGCCTTGTTAAGGGTACGTGAAGCATAAGCAATTACCTTTTCCTCATCGTCAATATTTTGTGTAAGGACACAACCGAGGCCAAAATTAGAGGCGTCACATTGTAACGTGAACGGTAGTGAAAAGTTTGGGCTACTCAAAACAGGAGCGGAGGTCAAACAAGATTTAATTTGATTAAATGATTTAGGAGCATCATCAGTCCAATGCACACGCTGTTTTTTAATACGACCTTTAATTAGGTCCGAAATAGGAGCAGTAATAGTGGCAAAATTTGGAACGAAACGACGATACCAAGAAGCTAAGCCAATAAAGCGTTTGACTTCGGTCACCGTATTTGGTTGAGGATATTTGGTGATAGCCAAAATTTTATCAGGGTCCGTGCGTAAACCATTTTTATCGACAACAAAGCCGAGGTACGTAAGACTGGGACGGCAAAATTGACATTTGTCGATATTGACAGTTAAATTAGCGTCTTTAAGACGGGTATAAACTTGCTCTAAGGTGTCCAAGTGTTCTTTAAAGGTTCCAGACACGATAACAATATCGTCTAAATACACGAAGATGTTTTCACCCAATAGCGGACCAAAAATGCTATCCATGAGACGTTGTTGACTAGCTGCTGCGTTCGCGATCCCAAACGGAACGACTGTAAACTCGAACAAACCACGTCTAGGGACTGTAAAAGCTGTTTTTTCGCACGAATCTGGATGTAGAGGAATTTGGTGAAAAGCTTGCTTAAGATCGATGGACGTAAGATAACGTGCATCGCGCAATTTATTAAGAATGCTATTTAAATATGGTAACGGATAAGCATCTTTCTTGGTAACCGAATTTAATTTTCGACCATCGAAACAAAGTCGATAAGAACCATCTTTCTTTTTGACTAAGACCATTGGAGAACTCCAAGGAGATTTCGAGGGACGAATAATACCCATCTCTAACAAGCGATAAAGTTCGTGGTCGGCATGGACTTGCATAGCAGGAGACAAAGGATAGTATCTCTGCTTAATAGGAGATGCGTCACCCGTATCAATAGTGTGTACAACTAAATTAGTTAAGCCTAAAGTAGGACCAGAAATTTCAGCAAACTTCTCAACAACTTCATCTAATAGAAGTTTTTGTTTAACTGACAAATCAACTACGCCACAAATAGTCTGCAGCGAAAAAGTTTCAGCCACATCGAAGCGTCTAGCGACAAAATCAGTCTTTGCTCCAAAAGCGTAGCAAAAATCAACACCTAAAATTACTGTAGACGGAATTGAGTCACAAATAACCGCATCGATGGACCTAGTAATACCATCAATGGTAATGGGCAAGGCAACAGTACCTTAAATATTTTGTAGCTGACCGTCAGCAGTAGTCAAGGTAAGCGGAGACTTATTGTTACACAATTTCAGATCACGTCTCTGAAGTAAATATAGACCGTTGCGCCCAATTAAAGTTTGATTGGCCCCTGTATCGCAAAGAGCGTGAATAGGTTCGCCATTAATATAAATGGTTAAATAAGGACGGTTGTCAGAAAGTTGTTTAGTAAAGGTGGCGGAAGTATTACAAGTCATACGGCAAAATTCATTCACAGTTCGTAACCAAGATTCCCAAGATAAAGTATCAGCCTTAGTATAATAGGGATAAGGAATAGATCGGCTGTGATATCTACCCTTTACTTTGCGTTTTTTGGATGGCATTTAGGACAAGTGGCAAAATAACTATTTGCATGACCGCAAATATGACAAAAACTAGTCTTATCTGCCGAGCAAGTATGGAAAGTATGGCCTAATTTACGGCAGTTCCAACAAGTGATCGTACTTTTTGCACGGTTAGTTCTAGGACCAGAATGTTTAACTGTCATTTGTGCAGTCTGTGTCACAGGTTTTTTAGGAGTAGGCTGGTAGGCCAGGTCAGGTTCCAGTTGCAAGGATGAAGCAGCAGCAGGATTGCGGTATTTAATATTCTGAATCTTAACATCTTCCAGCTTTTTACACAGAAATGCAAGGTGTTCAATATCGTGAACTACTGTCAAGGATAATTGAGTAGCATAAAAAGGTTGCAAGTTTTTCATAATATGCTTAAGTTGAACTGATTCGGATGGTTTAATGCAGGGGTCGGCAACCTTTTTCGGACGGCGGGCCATTTTCAAAATAAATTTTTTTATGCGGGCCGCACATTCAAATGTAACTTAAATAGTGCTTTTATATCATATACGAGTATAAATATTATTAAAAAATAAATATAGAAAAAATTTATTTTTTATTGATATGCTATAATAACAATAATGTTAGAGAACAAAAATTTAACAATTCTTAAAAGGAAAAAAAAAGAAAATACAATTCCAATTAAATATGTATAAATATGTAAATATAAAATATATAAATATAAAAAAATATAAAATATTGTAGTGAAACGTCATACGGCTGTCAACATGAACGCACATATGAACATACAGTAGCAAACTGGCGAAATGAAAGAATTAGTGATGGGCCTATCCGGAATGAATAATCGGAAAGTTTCCGATTGTTCAAAAAATCGGAAGGTTCCTATTATTTCGGAACTTTTCGGAATTCAATTATTTTACTGTTCGGTGCACAAAATTCGGAACTTTCGGAATTCGATTATTTTACTATTCGGTACACAAAATGAGAAAACGAAATGCCAATTTGAACTGAACGGAATACGGAATGTTGTATTGACTCACTTGACTGCTATATGCTGGTTGGCGAATGTCGACGGGTCGCGCCGTGTGCGCACGTGTATGATACGTGAATGGCACTAATGGCAGTGGTATTTCGTAGATTAATTATTAGATAGTACACCTACAGACTTCAAATTCAACTATTGTTTTATACTATCTATTATGTGCTTTATGTGCTATTAAACTTTAAAATATCACTACCATTTTCCGAAAGTCTATTAACGTAACTACTGTAATAATTAAAAAAAATTTTTTATTTCCTCATATCCCAGTGTGCGACTCAAACTTATAAATTGTTTTTTAGGATACTGCATTGCTAACTAGCGTCTACATAGTTACAAACGAGTCCGGTAGATAAAATTTACCGGCCTAGACCAGTAGTAATAGAACTACTAACAATGTAAACGCTAGTTACCAATGCAGTATCCTAAAAAATCTTATACGATACACGACCGGTAGAATTCTTATGGCCTTGCCAAACATACAGGTCTCGCCCTACGGTTCGACCTGTAAAGTATTGGCGCTGCCATAAAAATGTTGCTACCGGTCTAATAACGTAAATAGCTATTACTAACCGTCCTACAAACCCAAACAATAGATGCCAACGCAGATAAGGGCTTAAGGCGCGACGGCGAGTGCTCTCATCGTAAATTTGCACGCACTTCATCTTCCTTCCGCTTGTTGTGTTGTTATTTCGCTCGTTTTCTCTTGCTTGCATTTACGGAATGTAAAATAATCGGATGATATTCCGATTTTATAAACATTCCGATTATTGAAATCATCCGATTATGCCCATCACTAGAAAGAATGCTACACTTGCTAAGCGAGACGTCGTATTCGCTGGGGAGTGGGGATTAAACTTGCGCAGTAAAATAGGTTTCCCACTATGCTTCTGTTTGTCGCGCATTTTTGTCACCGGCCACATTTCGGCACGCTTACGCTCTAAGTTTGTTGATTTTTCCTAAAGTTATATTGGTGCTTTGGCGGGCCGCGCAAAAAGTTGCAAAGGGCCGCATGCGGCCCGCGGGCCGCAGGTTGCCGACCCCTGGTTTAATGAGTAAACGATCAAATAAATTAAGCAGCACAGCAATAAAAAGTGAGGGTTTTTCATCGGCCCCCTGCTTCCGCTTCCTAATCTCGTCCCATAGTTCTTCATCAAAATCAGTAGGCAAAAAATCAGATCGCAACCTAGCTACCAAGTCGTGCCAGTTTGAAACCCGGTGATGCATAGCACGGTACCATACTAACCCACGACCCGAGAAAAGGTCAACAGCACTAGAAAATAATTGGTCGTATGAAATGTTACGCGCTACCCTAAGTTCTTCGACACGTTGTAAAAAAGAATTTACCCCCATGGTAGTAGTATCTCCATTAAATGATAAACCCCATTTGCATACCGGTACTGAAACTAAACCTACATGTCTAGGAAGAGACGTCGTAGAGTAATTAATGTGGTCTAATTCAGTTCGCAAATTAGCAGTAGCTGACATACAAGGTTGTTGTGTAAAAGGAGGATACTGATGTACGTGCTCATCAGAAAAAGGTACCCTAGGTCGTTGGAATGTCGATGAAGCTAAACCGGCGGCTTCAGTTATGTTAGGGTTGTCAACAATATTATCTGCCACAGGTTCAATAGGGTCAGAATTAGGTGGAGCTACTGTATTAACAGAATCGACAAAATTAGTGGCATCAACATTTGAAGGCAAAGGATCTACTTGTAATTGCGAATCGTCATGCTCATTACTAAGTGACTGTATTAAATCTAAGCATTGACTGGTAAGGGTAGCATGCTCCTGTTCTAATTTAGAAGAGGGTTGTAGCCTGGTTAGTCGTGAATACAGATGCGTTAGCCGCGTATCGAGCCGAGCAAATTCAGAATTAGAAGGTGCCGTAGAGAAAGCAGTAACTAACACCGAAAGTTCAGTTAGTTTGCCTTTACAAGCATCAAGTTCTAATTGTACATCGAAGGGTTTTACTAATTGATAAGCGCTAAGCAACGTAGGGTCAGCTTTCTCCAGTAACAATTTAGCACGCAACGTCCTACGACGTTGGTCGACGTTCATACTTTCCACCGTGTCCCTATCTAATCCCCTGAACAGTAATTCGTAGAGTAGCTCATCAACACGAAGTGCGTTAACTTTCATTTTAAATAAATAATTTTTTCAGAATATTAAAGGAGAATTGCAGGTTGCACAGCTGATGTAATACCAAAGTCGAGCCCCAGAGCGTTGGTCGCAAGTGAAACAATAAAGAAGCCAACCTGCAATCGATTACTAATAATAATCTATGGCAGTATAATCGCAGATCAACCCCCTTATCGTTTATACACCACGGTAGCTCAGAAATGTACTTACTCACCGCAATGGCCTAACTAGCTTCAAAGTCGATGGCCTTAGGTCGCAGATTTCTACCATCAGCTGATCAGCCGCAAGCTTCTTTAATAATAGTCAAAAAACACAGGGCGCCAGAAATCACAGATTTCAAGAAATAAATAAGATAATAGCAAGCAATTAAGTTTATTTAATTAGCAGATCATATTTGATTGCCACATCAGTAATACGTTGGTAAATTGTTTATCACAATATTAAATGGTCTGAATACAATATAATACATGAGCTGAAAATGCGACACGCACAGCGAAAATATGTGAACCTCTTTTAGGCTCTTAGATTGAATTTAATTGCAATTCAATGAAGGGATAAGCTTACCGCTGTCATATGTAATAACCGTTATCTCGGTAGTGATATTAAAATGGCGTGAGGGCACTTTTTACAAGATTTTTTAATACGTATTTATTAAGCAAAACTTTAAATTTGTGAAATGTAGATCATAGAATAATTATTACATTATGTTTTAAATTTATAAAACGGAGCTTTAAATTTATGAATTGTAAATTGAAACAATTATTACATTAAGTTTTCAACTTATAAAGTGTAAATTAAATTTAGAACTGGTAAATCGGTTAACGGTGATGGAACGTCGTAGATATCTGTGACTAACCTGGTTGTGACAAAAAAGTCGCATGTAGGCGATGAATGATTGGTCCAGGATAATCGTAACGTGACAGCTTTCGGCAGTACAAACCTCGCGGCCAAAGTAGATAAGGAAACGAACGCCTCACGTCACGAACGGCAGGATCAAAATGGCATTTCAGAAGGAGCTGCAGGCCCACGTCATATGCCAATTAGGACAGCAAACGTGGCGTCAATCCAAATGAGAAATCGCCCCAAAAATACAGCGTTAAAAGCGGTATTTAAAAGCGGTAATTAAGAGGCGACGTTGAAAAAAATAACGTCAAGGAAAGAGCTAATAAAAAAACGGGAAATTACTACAATTAAATATCAAACCAAGTAGCGAAAACATACCTGATTCCATTCATCAGCCCGCAAACGAAATTTAATATTGAGGTGCTATAGCACGCAAAATGCCTTCTTGGAACAAGTTGCTCCAACCAAAAGCGAAATGTAAAATGAGGTCGCGGACGGAAAAATGACCGCGGCGGCTGGTGCAAGGAGATAACAAGTGAATTTCGGAAAAACCAAATCCAGCGCCTTTGCGCGGACAAGCTTGATATGAATTGAAATACAGCGGGTTATAACTCAAGTGAACATATACACGCTGGCCCGGAATTGATGAATAAATGGCGAAACAAATAGCAGGAGCTAAAGATTTGTTTCAGCGTAAAGCAGAGTTTCGCATAATTCTTCAAATTCCCCTAGAAAATAGTCCAGATAAAGAGGTCCAGAAAGATATATCACCAGGATGTTCGACCTGCTGAAGGCGCTTCGATCCAGCAACCTCCATCTAGCCCGCAGCTGGACAAACCGCTCGCTTCTTAGCCCTCTGGGCTTAGCCGAAGCCCCTAGTCTGAAATCTAGACCTGTCCGAAGAAACAACCGTCCAGAACCGTAAGACACTTGAGTCTCTAAACACACCCTCTTGTAACTCTTCCCTAACCTAACGTTGAGGCTTGCTGTACGAAAGCACCTAAACATTCCTCTTTGGAACCATTCCCTATCGTATGTTTATGGCTTGTTTTACGGAAGCACCTGGACATAGCCCCTTATAACCACGAGGCCAAATTTACCACCAGTATTTCTTAAGGGCATAACCTACATGTACAAAGACACTTTCATGTCCCCTGGCGAGGCGAGCTCCTAAAGCAACACCACAGGGACTAATAGTTTTTGCTACGCCCCGAGGCTCCAACCTGAAGATTCGCCGCTAATCCCAGCAAACGACGTTTCCTTCGCTCGGACTTTTACAAGGTAACAATTCAACCCATCGCAGCGCTCCGGCGGCCCCAGAAATCGTCTAATACTAGTACTACCCGATTCGCCCCTGAGGAGCACCTGAACCAGGGTCTTTAGTCACAATTTAACAATATTGGTTTGATATCGGATGTAAATACCGCTATTTAACCTTGCCCGTCGCGTTTCCCGCGTTGACAATTTATGTTAATACGTTTAAAAATCCTACCAGCTAGGCTGTTTTGAAATTTATTTCAATAGTTCGTATGTTTCCCATTGGCGCTAGTTCACACAATTTGACGTTTCAAATATGAAAGCTTGTGTTTAATTAAAACATTTTTTAAATTATCTTGTTGCATTCTTTCATGTGGAAATAGGAATAGAAAAAATTACTCCTTCATGACTTTCCATCATATATGGTAAATTTTTGTGGTTCGATGGAGGCTATCACGTAAAGGGAAACTATGTGGTCTGTCAGATGGTGTCAACCAGCGCCAATTTCATGAAGTGGCCATAAGTTGCATATTACCGACATTCGACTAGCTGGCAGGCTTTATAAAGACGCAGTTTTTGTTAATCAACGCAAGCGACGACCTTGCCTATTTATCAGCGTACATACATCAAACAAGTAAAGACACTCACTGTCGGTTCCTTTGATGTCAAAATACCGATTCGGATGACCTTGAACGGCTCCTGGGGGGGGGGGGGTACTTTCCGATGGTACTAACAGATAGCGCCACTACTTCATCACATATGATTGGTAGTACAACTAGTAACTGGCTCTGATTGGTAGAATTTTGTGCTGCCATCTGATAGTCCAGCTTAGAACTACCTCCCGTGTTACTGTCCCAGGTACTCTAGACAGGTTTCAACATTTGGCTTGAGTGTCTACTTGTTTGATATATGTACGCTGTATTTATTTCCAATAACGGTCACTTCGAACTTCGAAGGCGTTCGAACTCAGCCAGGCGATTTTTCAGTGGAAACTGAACCACGGGCTACCCGAAATACCAAGTATCACAAGTTGCAGCACTGTCCAGACTCCAGTGTCCCCGTCAAAATGAATTTTGTTTTCTTATTTATTGTACATACATACATTAGTAAGTAGTTTTAATTTCGAGAAAAGTTGACATATAAATTTTACAGAGCAGTAAATACTTTTTATTCAATGTGTACTTCTTCTACATACTTAAGTTGTAAATCAGACCTTGGCTCTGACTACCCATACGGCTAAATTAACTAATCAAAAAGTAATTAAGTCTAAAGTTTAAAGCATTACCAGTTTACCAGAGCAGTACAATTAGATTACTATCACAGAGCGTTACATCGTAAGCAAAAGAATAAGAAATATGCTGACAGAGTGGAACTCAATAAACCAATGGATTATCATAGCATGAATGAATATAGGTGAATACAAGTTAAGTATTGTACAACAAGCACCCACTGAGGTGACAAACGATGAGGAGACGCATATTTTTTACAGCCAACAGTGAATAGGAAGAACGTTACAGTTTTCATGGGAGACCTAAATTCCAAAGTTGGACAAGACACTAGCAATGTTCTGAAAATTATGGGAACGAAGGACAGAGATCAAAGGAACGAAAAATAGTGGATGATTGTTGGACGTCTGCGGTTTACAAAATTTCAAATTAAAAGGGCCAGTTTTCAAACACATTGGCAGTGACACAGAATAGGTTTCCGTCAATGGAAAGGTGGAAAATAAAATCGACCACATTTGCAGTAATAGGGCATGGAGAAAAGCACTATTGGACAAGCACAACAAAAGAAGGGGCCGATGTAGGTTCAAACCATAACTTTCTAGTTGTAAAAATAAAGGTTAATATTGAAAAAAGAAAAATTACCAAGTGCAAAACACAAGGCCAAATTATAATTACAAGAATCTAAAATCCCAAAACATAAAGGTTCAATCAACACAAACAGAAAAGTAACTAGATATACAAAGTACTCAAAAAAGCACTGGATGACCAAGGAAATATGGGAGAAAACCGAGAGAGAAAGAAGGAAAGCGAAAAAGAGGGACCTAATGCAACAACAGGAGAAAGAATAACAAAAACCTGGAAGAGTACAGAAGATTGAGCAAGAAAGTTAAAAGCAAAATTAAAGGATACAAACAAACATATATGCAGGACATTGCTGAAAAAGCACAAGCAGCCGCAATTAGAGGTGACACAAAAGGTTTTTGCCAACATACGCAACCCAAGTAAAAGAAATCAACCAAAGCCAACTGTCAAAGATAAACAAGGCCAAATAACGAGTACCATCGAGGAACAACTAAAAGATTGGAAGAACACTTCGAAGAGAGCATGAACATAGAAAGAACGGGAATTGAATTTCCGCAAGAATAGACAACGCCGGAATTGAAAATCAACATAAACCCTGTAAAGACAATTTTTGCATTTAGCGCTTTTCGCATTTTTTCGTATTTCGAACCCGAGTTCGAGAAGGCAACAAGTGCTCGTTGGTTCCTTACGGCGGGAGGCTTTGCGACATCCCTAGGTTATGTGTGAAGGAATTATTAGCCGAAGAATTCTGTACCGTGGAGCTGCATCTCCAATTAACGCATATTGAGGCGGATTATAAATGGGAGCCTCTTCTATGCTAATTCGTCTGTGATGAAGCTACGTGTGCCGTACCGCCTATAGTACGTTCTTCGTTCTACCCTTTGGGGATATATCACCGTCCAGACCCGCTTGACATTTCACACCCTATGCAGTTTCCCGTAGTTCTTCAAGCATTTCGGAGGCAGTCGCTTGGGGCTCGACCTGCAACTCGGTTGGACATCGTCATCGTAGCAGCTGAATCCCTAAAAATGTATTGTGTCACTTTGTAATAATTTTAACGAGCGCACCATATGCAGTGAAGTGATTTTCGAAGTGTCGCATGTTGTTAATTTAAAATTAAGATTTTGAATAGAAATTGCCGCCTTTAAGTCGATTTGAGTATTTACCATCAAACTTTAATGTTTGTACTTAGCTTAACGATTGTGAGATCCAAGTAATAACCATCATTGAGCCAGATTTGGTTGTTTATCGTCAAGATTTATTATTTGAAAGTAGTTTCTTTATGCAAATTAAAGTTGTTACCGTTTTTGATGCAATTGGATCGTTTGTTGTCAAGTTTACCGCCTGTATTTAGTTTAAACGTTGCGAAATTAACCACACTGACCCTTATTGAATATTTTATTTAATGTTCACATACATATTTCTACGTTAATATAGTTCATTTTTGTTGTGCTTTTCTTTAGTAGATTTATGCCGTTTACATGTGTATTTCGTGTATTATTCCTCTGTAAAGGATTCAGTCAGCTGTAAACAAATGCAGTAAGGTAAGGTAAGTCCAGCACAGCTATTCATTGGATCGTCGCGCAAGCACTGCCAAGGTGGGATCAGAAATTTTGGGTAATCTCTTCCACTTTCTGGATAAGCCCACCTGCGTTTTTTTCCCGATTTAGTTAGTAAAGTGGTGGCGCCTGGCATTTAACATCTTTCTTTTACTTACCGGATCGTAGCCCTAGTTAAGGTCGTAAAGAAACCCCCTTCCTCACTAAGTGAACCGGCAACCTTTGTTACAGCCTATCGTAACGTAATTGAGACAATTGATCCAAAAATTTTACGATTTTGCGTCATTTCATGTCGTAAAGTCGTTTTTGTCGTGTAACAAGCCGTCAACAAGTGAGGAACTAAGTGAAATATTTCGCCGACCAAAAACTGGAGAAGGCTGCAGATGTTGACCAATTGGAGGCAGAAATGTTGAAAATAGATGTACAAACAACTGTAGAGATTCTCGAACCTCTAATAAAGAGAGTTTGGAAGGAAAAAACGTCCCAAATCATTGGAAAGGGGGATTTATAGTGAAGCTGTAAAAAAGGGAAACTTAAATACAAAACTGCAATAACTGGAGACGGATAAACTTGCTTAGTATAATAAACAAATTTTCTACAAGGTAACCTTAAACAGGATAGTGGATGTACTTGATAGGACAGTACGACAGGAACGCTCAGCGGCTACAGAAAGAATCATAGTCGAACAAGCGACAAAGTACCATGCACCATTATATTTACTGTTCGTGGACTACCAGAAAGCTTCTGAGTTGAATAACAAGGGCATATCTCAAAAGCTATCTTATAAAAGAAGGTTACAAATGCAGGGAAAGCTGTCGCCGGCATTCTAGATAAAAACTGGTGTCCATCAAAGATGCACAATGTCACCATTGTTGTTCCTTGCAGCGGTATATGAAGTGTTGAAAATAACAACAAAAGCATAGCATGAGAAATGGGAGAGAACATATAAAACTAAATCTTGCAAATGATCTATGCATCTTATTACATACGTATCGGTAAAAAAAAACAGGAAAATTTGAATCACAATGAATCAGAAAGGTTGGTTTAAAAATTAACAAGAAGAAAACGAAACTACTGTGTGAATGTAGCTTGTTCACATTTCTCTTTATAAAAACCCATGATTGCGTTCTATATGTAAGTACAGATAGTACACAGGTTGAAACAATAAAGAAGCCAACCTGCGATCGATTACTAATAATAATCAATGGTAGTATAATCGCAGATCAACCCCCTTATCATTTATACACCACGGTAGCTCTGAAAGGTTTGTATTAACCGTAATGACCTAGCTAACTCAATCTCGGCGGCCTTGGGTCGCAGATTCTTATCATCAGCTGTACTACTGCAAGCTCTTTTAATAAAAAACAGGGCGCCAGAAATTACAGATTTTGAGAAATAAATAAAGTCATAGCAAACAATTAAGTTTATTTAATTAACAATTCATAGTTGCCTTGCAACATCGTAATTAAGTCCTTAAATTGATTGTCACAGTATTAAAATGTCTGAATATAGTATTTTACTTATGCTGAAAATGCAGCACGCACAGCAAAAAATATATGAACCTCTTTTGGGCTCTTGGATTGAATGTGACCACAACTCAATGAAGGAGTAAGCTTACTACTGTCATATGTTTTAACCGTTATCTCGGTAATGATAGTAAAATGGCGTGAGGGCACTTTTTACAAAAATTACTTAATAAGTATTCAAATGAGCATTTTGTAATAGATTAAATTTGTGAATCGTAAATCTGTGAACAATTAATACATTGCGTTTTAACGTAGATTAAATTGGTAAACTGTAAATTTGTTAGTTGTGGTGAAGCGCCGTTGGAATCAATTCAGCCAACAATTCATGGGCGGACGGGGTTATCAACAAACGTTGAAATAAGACTAACCTGGATTGTGACAAAAAAACGTCGCATGCAGGCGATGAATTGGTCCAAGATTATCTTAGCGTTACATGCCAACAGCAGCACCGACTTCGCGGCCGAAATTGATAATGGAACGGACGGACCTCGTTACGAACTGGCAAGCTCAAAATGACATTCCAGAAAGGAGTTGCGGGCCCAAGTTATTAATTACGGCCTCAATTATGACATCAAACGTGGCGTCGATCAGAAGACCCAAATAAGAAGTCGTTTAAAAACGGCGTTTAAGAGCTAATAAGAAAAGGGAAATTACTAAACTTGAATATTAAACAAAGTAGCGCAAACATACCTGATTTCAGTCATCAGCCCACAAACAAAATTAAATAATTGAGGTGCAATATAGCACACAAGATGCCATCTTGGAACGAGTTGCTCCAACCAAAAGCGAAAGTTAAATGAAATCGCGGACGGAAAAAGACCGCTGCGGCTGGCACATAATGATAAGGAATTATTTGTGGAAAACCGAAATCAGAGAGCTCGCGCGAAGCAAGTTTGGTATAATTTAAAATATAGCAAATCATAACTCGAGTGAACATATACAGGCTGGCCCGGAATAGATGAATAATTGACGAAACAAATAGCCGGAACTAAAGATTTGTTTAAAGGTGTTTAGTACTTTACTTTTACACATTTGATTATTATTTTTTTCAATATTCGGCTTAATTTGCCAAAAGCCACCCAGCCTAGCCTGGTCCTTCCGTCTGCTTCAACTTTTTGGTTATCTTTATTATGTCTTATGACTTGTCCTAGATAGATATTGCACGTTTGCATATTTCAGCGATTGATCCCTACATAAATAATAATACAGAATCAATGTAGTGAAGTTAGCAAATGTTGGAATCGTCTTGCTAGAATAGGATAATCTTGTATAGAACAGTTTACAAGTGTATGACTATGTTATCTCATCGCGCAACAAAAAACATGTAGGTTAACTACACGTGGAATTACAAAGATTCACTTTTGTGGATCGTATAGATAACATTTAAAATATATCTCCATTTTCTTGCTTCTCAGTTAATAATAATAAAATGCTAGTTTTATTTTTTGCATTCCTTCGGTTATGGAAAATGAAAAATGGTTAGCAAGTATGAATAGATGCAGTATTTTTTTCTCTACAAAAAATGTATTTACACTTTAGCTCTAAAATAATTAGGGGAGCCAATAATTGGACATTAAGAATTTAACACGAGATGAAAAAAAAATTGACCGGAAGTCGACCTCGGAAAAGAAATCCGATTTCCGGTTTCTATATATTTTTGGAATCTACTCTTCAAGCTGAGTCGAATGATATATATCTCGTCCTCCTAAAATATATCTCCATTTTCTTGCTTCTCAGTTTTTAAAAATTTAAATTTCGTCTAGCAAATTACAGAAAATCGTTTTTATACTTTTTTTTCTCGATAACGGTTGCAGATACGAAAAAACTGAAAGAGAACAAAAAGATTCTAAACAAAACAGAAAACTCAATTTGTATTTTAGAATCTAACAGCGGCGCACTGCAAAAAAGTTCAGGGGGAGAAAAGGAAGCATGACCCCTGAAAAAATATCTCCCTGTAGATTCTCACAACCATTTGATATGCTCAATGATGTAAGCCCTGCAGCGTAACCTGTATTCCAAATTTGAGCTAAATATCTTAAAAACTGCAGGAGCTATAAAGGAAAAAGTTAAAAGTTAAAAAAAAATTGACCGGAAGTCGACCTCGGAAAAGAAATCCGATTTCCGGTTTCTATATATTTTTGGAATCTACTCTTCAACTGAGTCGAATGATATATATCTCGTCCTTCTAAAATATATCTCCATTTTCTTGCTTCTCAGGTAATAATAACAAGTTAAAAATAAGCTAGTTTAAATTAGGACAATTAATTAAGATAGGTTAGTTTAGCTGGGGCTAGATGTTGATAGAGAATGAAATTGTAATGGAATTTCAGTGTCGGATCGGACTAATTAAAAAGAGATAAAAGTCAATGATTGAATTTGTGATAATTAACACATGCCAAAACGACGTATGCTAATAAGAATATCCATGCGTAGTGATTTTTAATTTTCAAAAATTGGGGGGAAAATGTGCAATGGTTTAATGCTTAAAGTAATTCTGGTTGCCTAGGTAACATAAACTGAATATCCAAAACGAGCACAGAACTAAAGATTTTATTTATTGCAATGAAGCCAGTAATTTTACAGTAATAAATGTACTCGATATGAGCAGCAGTAAATGTAATTTAAGAAAGAAAGGTTGACATTAAATTGACAGAATTCGAAAGGATTACGTTCATGGTTTTAATCATAATAAATGATTGGAATGGCAAATACAGACTGAATTATGTAGCTGAAAGGTTTTAGTTGTGTGAAGTCAATACGATGATATGAATTTTGATATCATACAGAAATGGTGTGCGACGTACAGAAATTATGAGCGTGTTGTGGCAATTAAAGGTTATTGTGCCAATGCAC